>PVJI01002650.1:0-140691 GCA_004026765.1 Micronycteris hirsuta | reverse complement strand
CCACGGACGCAGGAGGCAGAGTGGGATCACAGAGTGGAATCCCTCCAGTCTGTGGAAATATCTCCCTAGAGTTGGAACTCAAACAATGTTCATGTAAATTATATAGCAAGTAAGCCCTTAAAGCAAATAAAATAATACTATAATGCTTATTTTTGTGTATTATTTATATTTCATTTATTATATTATTTTATTTTTCCCAATGAAAGAGAGTACCATATTTTCTGTTTTTTGATTGCCTCTAATCTACTGTTGTTTTTCATGATTATGGTTGAAAAAGGTCAAAAGCAGTAACACTTTATGCAGTTGTGTTGGTTATGAGAGAGAATATGAGATCTGGACAGTGAAGTTGAAAATCAAATGGGCATTTTCTGTATACTTCTGGAGTCTTCTCCAATTTGTTTAATTTTTCTTGTGAGCCAAAAAACAGACATAATTCTTGCCCCATTATTGTGCAGTTCAAATAGCACAAGGAATGCAACAGAACTTTGTCCACACAAGGCGTTATAATATTTTATACATCATAAGATAAAAGGTGTTATTAGTATTAGAAGCTGTCTTGGCAAGAAATTATATAAATGATATTTCCTTCAAATTCCTGTTTTATTTCAATGAATATTTTGTGAGAAGGACGTGAATTGATGTCTAATTTTCAGCTTCTAGTGAACTTGATTAAATATAATACTGCGAAGAATAATTTTAGTTTGCCTTTGATATAGAAATTCCAGGTGACCTGGATATTGTGCTTACATTGTCCTCGTAGAAATATAATGACTGCCACACAGGGGCAGACCCAGGTATAGTGACCAACAATGTATTTTTTTTCCCCCTCCAGGAATCTCAGAGTCTAATGAACACTTGTTTAGATTCCTCCGGGAATAAGAGAGAAAGTGGGCTTCTACCTAAAGTCATTTTAAACGTGGTCATATCTCATATTTAGAATATGAAATCAGCTGAAATGCGGTAAAAAGAGGCCAGGACTTGCAGAAAGATGCTCTGGTTCAAGCATGGGCTTGTCCCTTAAGTCTTTGAGTTTTAGTTTGTCTCTGCAAAATGGTGATACTAATACTGATGTTAGCAAAACTGGTTGTAGTATTAAGTACGATGACATGAAAATAATCTTTGTTAAATATAAAATACTACATAGACATCACAATCATTGTTAAAATAAAAGTATTTATTGAGTGTTTTCTATGTTCTTTGCATATGTTAACTTATTTAATTGAATAATTAGCCAAAATAATATAAATACTATTATTATCTCAACTTTCTGGAAGAGAAAAGAAAGGCCTCTAGAGATTCAGTCACTTTCCTACTGTTCTGTATTAAACTGACTTCAAAGCCTGCATCCTCCTTATTGTTAGAACTGTGATATTCTTAATCATCTAACAGAGTTTCAGAACTTGCAGAACTGAACCTGCAACCCACTGTAAACTGAGAAGTAGTATGGAAAACAGTTTAAATGGAGCAATACTTTTTCTGTATCCTCTTTTGATCATCTCATTTAAAAAGTTTGGACTTTGTTAATGTTAAGATGATAGTCAAATAAAGTTAAAAGTAGCTAGTCAAATTCTCTGTTTCAAAGAACATTCCCATTTCTTCACAAACATTGTGTTGGACAGACTGTTTATTCTAGACTGGATATGTGGCTCTATGATTTTCAGCTATTTGACTTAAAAAGCCCCTTTCAGCTGTAAGAAGTGTTTTATCCTCTTGCACACAGGAGGTCTGCTGCACTTGTGTGGAATTCAGAAATACGGGAGCTTGGAGAAAGGAAGGCTAGGTATTCATGCTGTTGGAAATTGTCTCAAAATGATGACTGAAGTTGGAATAGTGAATGAAAGGGGAAAGAGCGAAGAATTGATATTTAATAAATATCTGTTTATAGAATAGGGAGGAAGAAGAGGAACTAGCAATGGGAAGAGAAAATGAACTAAGAAAAATGAGAGTAAATAGAGAACCTAGAGAGTATAATATCATCAACTCCATGAGAAGGTAACTTTGAGGAGGGAAGAGGAGTGTCTCTCTACCCCTTCTTCCTGATCCCTTACATTTGCCCCCCAGATTAATATGCCACTGTGGAAAGGTTCTGTCTCTTTGGTTTTTATTTTTTTCTAGATAGCAATGATGAAACTTAGCTCACAGTTTGGTTCCTGGAGGATATATGCTCTTAGAAGGTGATAGGTTTTGAGATGTTGCTTTGACCCAAAGTGGGAAGTAAACAGAGAAGTGATTTTTTTCAAGAATGATGTGAAGTAAATAGAACACACTCACACAAAATGTCTACTAATGCATATTTTCCGTAAGGTCACATGGCCCAGGGGCCCGTATTTCACCACCCAAATATACATCTACAGTGAGGTTGTTTATTACACTAGTAGGATGTGGGGATGAGAACGATGTGAGATTTACTCCAGAACCAAATCCCTTAGGTGAACTTGACAATGGTTAGATTGACCTTAGAATGTTATGTCTCACTTAGCTTGTAAAGGGAATCAAGGAAACTTGATGGAGATAGGAGCTAAATGAAACTCCGCTAGGCCATGCTTCCTTGTTTTGTGTGCTGACTGTGCAGCGTGGTGAATGGAAGCTACCGGGGCTCTGGAGCAAGACAGTCGGAGTGAAGCTGTGCCTGCTTTGCGCCCATCGTTCACCGCGCCCGCCCGGCCTCGGTTACCGACCTGCTCCCTGCAAGGGAAACATAACGTCTGCCTCACCTCCACCTCCTTTGTTGAGTACCTAGTACTTACTGTCCATGCACATAAATCGTCAAATTATTATAATTATGTTTATGATTAAGAAATTCTAATTAATTTCTGTCCAGATGTGCAGATAAGAACAATTTACTTCTTGTTAAAATCACATTGCCTTACCCAACAGCTAGGGACACCCCATAAATTTTGCAATAAAGATCTTACATTAAAATGCAGTTGACCTTTTCAGCAGGAGCCATAATTAAATGACATGACAATTATCAGGCAGAATCTCAGGGAACACTCCTATGAAATACCCAGAGAATCACATTCAGCCTCATTTGGTTTTATGACTTCCAACTGGTTCCAAGAATTTGAATCCTAATTGCTTTCCTAAAAAATTTGCAGGACTGCTGAAATGTATAGTTCTGATAAGTTTTCACAGTCAGCATTGGCCTCAGCATTGGAAAATCATTAGTACTCAAGCAGGAGAAAATCCATACTGTGGCATGTGGAAGCTCAGGGTTTCTTGTGCCTCCTAGAGGCAGAGGCAGGGGTGAGCTGAACAGCTGTGAGCTAACTACCTCCTAGATGGGAGAATGCCGGGGCACTCTCTGGGTTGACGATGGACACTCTCCCGGGCCATGACTGGGAACCCCATCTGCACGTTGGCTTCTCTGAGCAGCAGGGACAGGCTGCTGGGGACTATGATTACTGAAGAATTAGAGGAGTTGTCCATCCTCCTCACTTCCACTCCTTTCACCTGAACTTGGAAGCTGTTGAGAGCTTCTCACAAAGATCACATGGAAGATCAAGATGCTTTCCAGAGATGGCTCTTGCTTACTTGAATCAAATTCCCTTTTTCTAAATGTTTGACTTCTTAAACTCAGAAACTGCCTTCCACCCTCTCTCATGGCAGTCTCAGTGAGCCCTGTGTGTGCCAGCCACTCTCCTAGGTATAGGGACACTGTGCTGAGCAAGACAGTTCCAGCTCATGCCTGAGGTACTCACAGTCTAGTGGGGGAACTGGGTGAAGTCTCCTCCCACTTTATCTACGTCTCTGTGGTTGTGCCTTTTAGGGTCTGGCCCTGGTGACCCTCTGGAAGAGAAGGGCCCCCTGATGCCCCAGAGGCAATCATTCCTGGATGATTACCTCCATCGTGGAGTGTCTAAAACCTGAGTGAAACCACTGGCAGGGTTTAAAGTGTTGCTTATCTCCTCTGTCAGCAGGTGGGCTCAAATGCCTTTGAGAATAGTCCCTGCCTGCTGGGGCCTCGGGAGAATCTACCCAGAGTGGGCGAGCTCACTACACTGGTTTCAGTGAGACCATTTCTAAATAAACATATTTCCAAAAGACATTCAACACTACTTGTTTTGAACCCTAGTTCCTCATTTGCTATTCAAGGGATTTTGAATTTCTGTCTTTAAGGTAAAAACAATAGTCATGCCTCTCTCGTTGGGATGGTAGCAAACATCACAGGAGTCAGGACCTGCAGAGACTTAGCATCCTGCCTGGCACGTTGCAAGTGCTTGTTACATGTTAGCACATTTTTTTATTTTTGTTCACCTAACAGAAGGTCTCTATGACTATACCAGATTCTGTAAGACTTTTCCCAGATGCAGGGTATGTTCCAGTAGCTGTCAGAGGACACTTAGGAAACTACAGAAATTTCCAGCATTCCTTGGTTTCATTTCTCCATTTTCCACCTGTATAGATTAGCATATGAGCCTGGACCCTGGGTCACTAAGATATCTGACAAGAAGCACATCAGTGATTCACTATTCACAAGCCCCGTGAAACCCCAGACCTAAGAGAGGATCAACTGAAGCATTTCCCGGGACGAAACTGGCTTATCTCTTCGACTCATTTGGTTGAGGCAATCAGAAGCACTCTGGTGAACTTCAGTATGAAATGACACTAAAACCCTGCCTCACGCAGTTCATTAAATTAGGGCAGGAAAAGCGGCGTCTTAGCTGCTGGGGAGAGGAAACTACAGAAGCCAATGGGGCTTGAGGAAGGTTGAAACTTGGCTGGGAAGAAAAAAGTGTGTGATTCAAGAAAATGGTTAAGCAGACACAGGGCTCTTGGAGAGAGCTCTGCCACTCACAGGAAGCAGTGCTTACATACCAATTCCTTCTTCTTCATGCACTCCATGAGGATGATGAATAGATGCTGGGCCTGGGTTCGAGTGTATGTGAAAGTCTTCTGGATGGTCACCAACAGCTGGTCCCGCAAAGATTCGTTTATAAGTCTGCAATTAAAAACAACATCAAAACAGTCACCCAGCTCCTGTTCAGTGCATTTTACTGAGAAATATCAGAGAACATAAGGCAGCATTACGACCACCGGGACAGGAGTTACTTCTTCCTGTATTTTTCTCACAATAGTTGTTTTGACTGGGATAATGGAAAGAAAAACAAATAGTACATTTAAAGTAAATCCATTTTAATGTCTCAGACCCTAAAAGAGTAAAGTGAGATTTGGTTCTTTTTTTCTTTTTCTTTTATATGGAATGTGTTTAATTCCCTTATCTCAGATGCTGTGATCAGAAAAGCCTTTAATTAATCATTAGCATATTGGTAAAAATTCACTATATTACTTATCTAATGATTTAAATTTCAACTTCATCTGTAATTGTAAAACAAAGGTCATATCTCAGTAATGGATTTTCGAGCATTGATAAGGAAAAATAGAAATTATGTTTCCTGGAAATCATTTCAAGTCAGTGGTAGCTTATCTGGCCTATGATTCAGGTCATCATGATTTATGTCAAGATTTTGTGTATTACAGCTAACAAGGGCCTGACCCCAAGGAGGTCTCATATTAACTGCTTTATTGAAAGACAGTTTTTACACTATAGAAGAATTAATGGAAGCAAGGGAGTTGCATCATATCCAATTAATGCTCTATTATCTCTTAAATATAGACCAATCATATCTAAGTTTAACTCCCCTCTCACTAGTGTGGTGAGAAAAAACTGGGCTATTTCTACTAGCCATTAAATGGCCGGGAATAAAAATTCACTTTATTTAACATATAATGTCCAAAATCAGGAAGATAAAACTTATTTTTGAGAACCAGTGACAAAATTATAATAACTTGCCTAGTATTTTAAAGTCTACACTTTTTAAAAAGTAACTCCTACATGCAATAGTATAATATAATCATTATGTCATTTGGTGCTTACAGGAACCCTATAGCCAAAAGATTTATACAATTGAAAAGGGAAGGATATTTTATCCAAAAAGAGCCACAAAAGCAGAAAGCAAGCAAAACATAACCAGAGACACTGAAATTAAGAATAGTCTAACAATAGACAGGGGAGAGGGGGAGGGGACAATGGGGAGAAGAGTTTTCAGGAATCACTGTAGAGGACACATGGACAGAACTAAGGGGGAGGAGGGAGGCTGGGAGGGAGGTGGGGTGGAAGGGGAAGGGAGGGGGGAGGGGAGAGGATGCAAATAATTGTAATTAAACAAAAAAATTAATTAAAAAAATAAATAAAATAGTTACAAAAAAAACCCCCCACAAAAACAAAAAGAGCCAGCTGCTATGGTTACTCAGGAAACAAGCGGCAGAGCCAGAGCAGAACCCAGTTCTTCCGATTCCCTGTCTAGTGCTTCTCCCACCACACCCCACTGCCTTGTATTGCACCTGCTGCACTGCACTGCTGCCTGTCTTCATCGCTGTGGCTATTTGAGCAGGAAATCATAAAATTTCCTTTAACATAATGGCATGACAAATTTTGTTGCTTAAAGGAAAGCAAGATGGGAGGCTTGAGAATATGTCCATATCAGTAGCCTGCTGTGCTCCAGGATTGTGTGAGGGTTCACCTGGGTCCTCTAGGTTGGACATTGTGGGGGCCCGACTTTGAGGAGGGTGCATTCCCTGTGATAGAATTATACAAAGGATCCTGGAATGTCACTCAATTTAGTAGTGGAATGGGTTATTCCTCTGCCCCTCAGGAAGATTGATATCATGAACATACACATTTGGAAAAAGAGGATGGGCCAGATAAGGTTGAAAAGTGATACCAGATCATCTCAAGTTACTTTTCTGGTAGTAGCTGTGTGGTCTTGGGTGTTGACCAGTCTAAAACCATTCATTCGTTCATTCATTCATTAATGCATTCAGTCATTCAACAATTGTTTAGTGATATCTATTTAATGCCAGACACTGCGGTGCATGCCAGGGCAATAGGGATAGATGAGATATATATACTCCCAGCCTTCAACAAGCTTACACACCAGTGCAATAGAAAGACAAGAACCAGCAATTCAACTGTAATTGACAGTGGTGAAAAGAAGTGGAGAAGCTTGTGACAGTTGAATAGAATCTAATCTAGAGTGCTCAGGGAAGATTCCACTGAGGAAGTGCTATTTTATCTGAGACTTGGGGAATGAATAAGCATTAGCACTGTCAGGGGGCGGTGGAGCTGGGTAAGAGCATTCTCAGCAGACAGAAGAGCACGGTCAGGCCTACTTTAGAGAAAATAAAAGGGCAGTATGCCTGGACCACAGAGAGCAAAAGAAAAAGTGGAGCAGGATGGGCCCACAGAGGGGGTGACCACGGATAAGATAATAGGGGAAAGTAGGGGATAGTGTCAGAGATCTCAGATTTTATCCCCCCACAACCCCCAGTACTAAGCCATTGAAGGATTTAAGTTGGAAAGTGACGTGATTACTTTTGTGTTGCCAATAAATTTTCCTGAAGAGTCAGAGCCTGAGCACTCATACCTGGGCCTGTGTCTAGCTGACAAATAACCCATGCGGATGCGTCTAGAGAATTCTGCAATATCAACTGTACCTAGATGTTGTACATGATTAACAATAGAAGAGATTCTTCTGATTAGTCACTTGATAGATCCAATCATTCATCTGCAGGTGTTTAATTTTTATAACAAGTCAAAATTTGTTTTCCATTGCTAAGCATCTGTAATAAAATCCCAGTTCCCTGAGGTCATTAACTGCCTGAAGGATCTGCTCGTCACTTGTATCCAGCCTGTCATTTTATAAAAATTGAGAAATGATGTGCAACTGAGCTGATTGTGGGCTTCAGTGCTTAGGAGAAATGAAAGACACTAAAAATCTTATACTTTTAGCACAGTTCTGCAGCTGACTAAAGTGGTTTAGGATAAATCATTTCGCAGGAAGAACCATGGAATTCTACTTGCAGAAGTAGAAGAATTCTCTGGTTGGTTGTTTTCCGAAGTGTGGGATGCCTGTCTCTGACGGAGCAGACAGTTTTGGGTACAGCGAAGGTGATTTGGTTCTTCTAAAGCACTGCTTATACTCAGTAAACACTAATAACTGTTATTGCTGGTTTAGCTCTTTTTCCATCCTTCTGATTGCATTAGGAGGAAAATCCTATTTCCAATGCCTCTTTGCCTTTAACAACTCCCCAACATTTGCAAATCCCCCCCTTTTGACAAAAAAATAACAAATATTAGGCCTCATGTCTTTGGCCTAAAGATTTTAACAACATTGTTTTGGAAAAATCCTGCATAACATGTGGTGTGTGCATAACACGTAATGGTCTAGGACACAGTGGGCCTCAGGGATAATCTCGTTTTATCTTCACACAGTCTGTGAGTCAAGCACCTTTTCCGTCTTGCAGAGGAGGAAACGGTGGCTCCAAGAAGTTAAACGATTTGTGCAAAGTCACATAACTTGAGTTGAGCCTACTGATTTCAACCTTCCCTCCGTGGTGCTGCTTTTCCTGATTGTAAACTATCAATATGCCTTTCACTTTCCTAATCGTCGGCATTGGAGGTAAAAATTTATGCGTATTTGTTGTAGGGAACTGGTTTTCCTTTTGTGACAGAGAGAACATCTGAAAGAAATCAGGCACGTTTGGAGGACATAAGCAAACGACTCGTAAATGAGGACAGTGGCAGAGTGCATTTAGTACGTGGGAGATTGTATTTGCTTCTAATTTTTCACAAGACTTGCTGTGCTGAATCAGAAACTTTGTGTTTGGCAAAAGGCTTCCCCTGTCTGCTCCAAGAACCCTTTCTTATTTTGTGGCCACTATTCTGAAAGATATTGAGAAGCTTGCTTTCTTGAAATTATTACTTTCCGAGCTCTCCCCAACCTTTTTTCTTGCAAAACATTGGAATGATTTAAAAATCTCGACTGTGATATTTAATCATCAGCAAAAATAGAAATAAGCCCAGTTTAGTTTTCTTTGTATGGCATTATAATAGTAATTGGAAATTTCTTGACATCAAAACATGGTCATATAAGATTTTAGTTTTAGAATTTGGCCTTTGACAAAGGGGTGCCTATTTATGGAAGCTGCTGATTTGTGGCTCCATATAGCAGTGCTACTTTTGTTATGCCTAAAATTGGAAGTATAGCCATTAAAGCGAGGGAATTTTTTATGCTACGGCATTTATGTCTCCCTTTATATGCTCTGCTTGTGACCTGGAGCTTTTTAGATGAGTCACAGAGTTATTTGAAATAGGTCAGTGTTCATCCAGAGCTCAGAGTAACCCACAAAACTCCCCACAGTCTGCTATTAGCATTCTGTTCAAAGGCTAGCAATGCCACCTGCACAAACACTTTCCTCAGAATGGATTTGATTCCCTACAATATCAGAGTCTTGTTCCTAGATGTAAAAATTAGAAAATGCATTGAGAATTCAATGGGACTTGAAGAGCGAGGCTTGGGTTAATGGCTTTCGAGGAGAGAAGCCCTTCTAATGTGCTCCACAGACACTCCCTATTAATTTGTTCAGATACAATATGGAAAGATTGACTTATGTAAATAAAAAAAGATTGTTAATGATATCACAGTGTGGTATTTAAATGACATCATTTCCTACAGGATCTCTAATGCTCTAAAGAAAAGTGAGGTTTTATTATTTTCTTGAAGCCAAAACAAAGCACTAAATGTAACATTAGGGACACAGAAAAATTACATGTCTCACCTAAGGTCACAGAGAATGGTATTTTTCTTTTATTCTTCTTCTCCTTCTCCAGTGAAAGTGACCACCAAATGTCATGAGCCTGGGTCACAATAATAGCCGAGTCCTTCCCAAAGACTCAGGACAGCATGTGAGTAAAACATCACGGCCACTAGGGCCAGGCTGTCTGGAGGTCAGCTGTCACTTGCCAGCTCTGTGACCTTGTGAAGGTTATTTAGTCGTTCCATGTCCTATTTTTTTCACATATATAAAATGAGAATTACAGTAGTACTTATCTCATAGACTTATAAATATTAAATGAATTAATCTTTATAAAAGGCTTAGAAAAATGCCTGGCACATACCAAATACTATGTAAACATTTGCTATTATCAAAACACTGTCCTGACCCAGCCAGGTGGCTCAGGTGATTGGAGCATTGTCCCATACACCAAAAGCTTGCGTGTTTGGTCCCTGGACAGGGTATATACCTTGGTTGTGGGTTTGGTCCCCGGTCAGGGCCTGTGTGGGAGGTAACTGATGACGTTTCTCTTTCATGTCAATATTTCTCTCTCTCTTTCTCCTTTCTCTAAATCACTAAACATATCCTCAGGTGAGGATAAAACAAACAAACAAACAAACAAACAAACAAACAAAACGCTGTCCTACAATGCTCCTTAGGAAAGAATCACTAAGTATTCCTTCTCGTTAAGTAGCACGACCAGTGGCCGGGACCTCTGTGTGCAATGCAGAGCTGTCTTGGGATGTCCAGTGCTCTGCATACCTGCTGAGCCCAGTGATACAAGGCCACTCACAATCCGGGCTGGAGAAACAACCTTTCCACTTCAGAGAGGCCAGAGATCACCAGTTCTTTCTTACATTTGGGAAATAGAGATACTAAACAGATTTGGGAGGCTCAATTAGAGAGGAGCCTTGCAAACACTCCATGTAGACATCTGCACATCTATTTATTTATTCATTCAACAAATATGAGTACCTAGTATGTGCCAGGCACTATGCTAGGAGTAGACAAATGAAGAATATTCAGTCCTAGCCTCAAATAACTTATAGGGAAATATGTCATATATTCTAGTAATCTATTAATTGGTAAGATACCCCAATACTTAGGTAAAACAGAATTTATTTATTGTGTTGATGGTTTGGGGGGTCAGGGATTCAGGTAGTGCACAATAGGGATGATTCTTCTCTGCTCCATGATATCTGGGGCCTCAGGTGGAGAGGCTAGAATGGCTGAAGATGGTCATAAATGCTCAATTGGGACTATCTGCCTGGGACCTCAGTTCTCCATGTGGTGTCTGTTGGGGCTGGAATGTCCAGTATGGCTTCTTTACTCCTCCTCTGGCATGGGGCCTGGGATGGCTGAGTGACTGTGGAATGGCCGACATCGCTCCCTTTGGTGGTTTCAGAGCAGATGGATTTCTTATATGGCAGCTGGCTTCTCTCAAAGTGAGGATTTCAAAAAAGAGTGTTCAAAGAGGCCCTGGCAGAAACTGCAAGGCTTTTTATGACTTGACCTCAGAAATCCTAGAGCGTCATTTCCTTTTTGTCAATTAACCAAGTCATTTAGAGCCGCCCAGATTCAAGAGGAGGGAAGAATAGACCTCATCTTGATGGAAGAGAAGCATAAATATATGGAGAAGGAATATGTTGATGCTGATCATCTTGGAGACAAGGAACTTCATCAAGTGATTCTGTTCAGAGGAGACATTGGAAAGCATGGGCCCTTTCCACATCGAAGCAGCATCAACCTTTTTGCCTTAAATTCCTTCTTTTTCATGGTCATGGACAACAGGGTGGTGTTTGCCAGGGGAAGAGGGTTGGGGGGAGGTGGAGAAGGGTATAGGGGGATAAATGGTGATGGAAGGAGGCTTGACTTGGGGTGGTGAACGCACAATACAGCGTACAGATGATGTGTTGTAGAGTTGTGCACCCAAAACCTGTATAATTTTGTTAACCAGTGTCACCCCAATAAGTTCAATTAAAAATAAATAAATAAATAGACTTTCTCATTTAACAGCTGATTTTGAGAACCACAATTTTCCTTAAAAGTGATAGTATAACCCCTGATCATATTTTCAAAATGTTATTGCTTATTCGAAGCATAGAACCTACACGTTTTCTTTTGACTCCGTGACCTATTTGTATTTATTGAGTACCTACTATGTACTCGATATTTCTTTGAGGCCTTGGGCACCTGGCTGGGCCCTTTTTCCCATGGGTACCATCATTATACCTTGTCTCCGTTACATGCTGCATGTAAGGGGCATCCATAAAATGTGTGCCTGCTTGGATCAACCTCTGATGTGCCCAGGTTGTCACCTGCAAGAACAGTGGAGTATTGGTGCCCTCCTCTCACTTTGGGGTCTGTTCGGAGAGGGAAAAAAACAACAATCCCTTCCAGAAACTAAGTAACAGAGATATCTGACTTCCCAGAACACCACTCCAGTCAACGTCGTTCCTGGTCTGCCTCGGCCTGGGCCCTCACGCCGACGGCGCCCACAGACCACTAACGGGTTTGCTCTTTGTCCTCCTCTAGCCCGTGCCCCACAGCGCTGGTCGAACAGCTTCTGCAGAGCAAACGGGATCCTATCACATCCTCCTTCGGACCCTGCAGTCGCATCCCATCACCAGCAATATCTCCTGTCAACTCTTGATATTTCTGGAGCCTGTGTGTTTTAAGGAAAGCACCAATCTGAAAATTCTGCTGAGGGATTTGAACTTCAGGGTAAAGGAATGATACAACTTCAGAGCAACCGTTTTACAAATGAAGAATCTGAAGTATACAGACGTAAACTCACTAAGATTATATTGTGGCTGAAAGCATCAGAGTAGGGTTCAGAGGGCAAGAGAATCAGAGAGGGAGAATCTCCTATGACAAATTTTATGAATCTAAATATATAGATTCAACTCAGTGTAGTAATGTAAAGTTAGTCTTTTGTGGTTTAAACAACTGGATACAAGTAGAGATTTCTTCTGCTTTGTTCCCGAAACAGGATGTTACAAGTCTCATGTGCAAAAAGACTAAGTCATGTGATTTCAAAGACCCGCTACTTCCCCAGAGTTACTCCCATAGCTTATCAGATGCCCAAAGTTCCTTTTAATTAAAAGGCTACTAAACATTTTGCTTAACAATTAGAAACCCTAAGAGCATTAGGATAAGGGATGCTTCATGTTAAACTCACTTAACTGCAACTAACAGATGTTGATGGTTTTCAGAAAGCACTACTTGAATAGAAAGTCAGGGGCGAAGCGAATGGAACACACAAAAGTAACCAACAGGTGGGATGGGATGAATAAACTCATTTGCCCAGCCTGTTACTGAGAATCAGCTTCAGATACAAATGGGCTCTCTCAGCTAAGGCCTAAGAGAAATAGCACATATGTAAGCAAATATGTAAAGTAAGAAATGATCTGCAATGATAAGAAATGATAAGTAAGAGCTTCTCCTGAAGGTGTGTTCCCCTGCAGAGATGTGAGCTAGTGAGAACAATCTTAGAGAAGCTGCCTATAATTGGGCAGGACGCACACACCCTGTGGTACAGCATGTTCAATAAATTTCACTTACCACTACTCATAGAGTAAGAGTTTCTTTGGTTTGCTTTCTTTTGTTTTACTTTTTTTTTAACCTACTCTAGAATCCCAAGCTAGATATGGTAAAGTAGAAGGCACATGTACACATACAAAAGGAAACGGGAGGTGGTGGTGCCCTGGGGGGAGGGTGGTAAGAAAGGCACTTGGCACCTATTGTAAGAGAAGCTTCGTGCCATGCATTTTATATGTGGCATTTTATAAAGACATATTAACTTAAGAAAGTCCTGACTAGACTTTGACTCCTTGGATGCAGGGATTGTATGTCATATTACTATGTATTCTCTTCTCTCAGAGCTTCCCCAGGTGCTGAAGATGGAAGCTTTTCCACTATCTCCTAATCTGGAAATCCCCTCTATTCTCTTTATCCCCTTCTAAAATATTATACAACCTTTTATTATGTTTATTACTTATTGTCTATATAATCCTGTCAAAATGTAAACTTCACAATAGCAGGAATTTCTATCTATTCAGTTCACAGGTGTGTTTTTGCCAGTGCTGGGAACATAGTAGGTGTTCAAAAAATATTGTTTGAGTTACTGGATAATGTTGGATGAATGGAAAAATGTAACTTAAAAATAAAGGGAACCATGGAAATCGTTCAGACACTCAGGGGTTCCCAGTTTGGTGGAAGCCAGTTGCAGAAATGCTAGAGCTGTGCCATCCTATACAGTAGCCATTTGTCATGGGGCAATTTGAACTTAAACTTATTGTGACTAAATACAACATAAAATTCAATGATTCGTCAGTCCAGCCACAATTCCAATTCAAGTGCTCAGTGCTTGTCTGATAGGACAGCGGAGCTCTAGAACATTCCCATCGTCACAGAAAGTGCCATTGGAGAGCACCGCTCTGGACGTGGCTGCCAAGCTCTTCACATAAGGCCGGGACTAGCAGGACATTTAGGTGACAAATCCTGATCAGTGTCTCCACAATTTCTCTTCTTTACTTTGCCTTTGGTTACAAATGTGCCCGAGAGGAGAAATGAGTGTTGCCAAAGGATAAGGGACCACCACTTGGTCAGGTGTCTCTTCTGCTGCCAAAATTGTGAGGGAAACACATCCTCAGAGTTCTTCCCGAATGGGATGCTATCAACAGCTACTACCCAGAGCCAGGCAAAAGGACGAGTCAAACTTTTTATTGCTTTAGGCCCTGTGGAGAAGACAGAATCAGAGCTGACTGAGATATGTGGACTCCTTGGAAGGCAAAAACACTGGCCCCTCTTCAACTGACATGCTTTAAAAGTTGGTCCAACATGTAGGCAGAGGAGAAGTCCTTCAGGCAGATACATTTCTGAGGCCTATCTGTAAGATTTTGTCTTCATTTTAGAGTAAGAGTGGACATCCATTGCATGTTAACTGTAAATTTCTTTCTGTGCGTGTTACTTACCTATCACAGTAATCTCTCCTCTGAGCCCGAGTGTGGTCTCAGAGTCGTTCTCGACACGCCATCAGGCCGGGAAGTCCATACCAGCTGATTACTGTTGACACTCAAGATGAAAATGATTTGTCATCCCTGCACTAGAGCTATAATAAAATCTCAAATACACTCTCAAATGGTGAAAACAAAGGGAGGTTGTGAAGAACTCCAAATTTTAGGTCTGTCTCTAAGACACTAAACTGTGGCTTCCATAAATTTAGAGAAACCAATTCTTTACTGCTTACTCAAGACACTTAGCAGTCATTGCTCAAGGGCAGGTGCTTGGTTGGCACTGAATATCCCCAGAAAGCACAATAAATGTGACTGTCAACTCCAGGACAGCTGTCCAACAATTAGGACAATAAAGGAAAGACTTTATTAAAACTGAGTGGAGACTTTTCTAGACAGCAATAGTTCAGGCCTGTGTTGACCTTGGAATGCTACTTTAATGCATCTTTAGTGTTTCTCTGGTTGAAGAAGTTTTATAGCAGGTGATCACTATTATATTTAGTTTTCATAAAACCTATGGTCCACAATCAACATCTGAGCAGTGCATGAGAAATCTGGAGGAAACCCACTAAGCACATTGCAAACATCATTTATTATCAGTGATACCACTGGGTGAGATGTCAATCTGTTCTATTTCTAGCAGCTGCCTATTCTAATGTCAGCCAGGTTGACTCAGAATTCATTTCCTCTAAGGTAGAGGCATTAAATACCAGGTCATTTTATCATCTGTGGCTCACTCAGAGACTTTTTAAATGTATTTTTGGATTTTAAAGCCCTCACTACGTCTTTTCATGAGAGAGATGCTATGTCACAGAATTTCAGAAAAAAATTCACTAGCAATTAAGTGGGTAAAGAAATGTATATGCTATGTTGCGTATTTCAAAGTTGCTTAGAGAGTAGATTTTAAAAGTTCTCATTACAAGAAAAGTTTTTTGTAACTACATAAGGTGACTAATGTTACTGGACTTATTATTGTGATCATTTCTTGATTTATACAAATATTAAATCCCTGTGTTGTATATCTAAAACTAACATAATGCTATATGTAGAATAAGCCTCAATTAAAAAAACAACGATACAAAAAAAATGTATATGTACATCTCATGGGCAGGCAGAGACGCCTGTGGCAGCATGTCGTGCTTGGAGAGCAGTGGGGAGCACCGTTCCGGTGGGTCTCTGGGTG
This sequence comes from Micronycteris hirsuta, assembly GCA_004026765.1. Classification (NCBI taxonomy): domain Eukaryota; kingdom Metazoa; phylum Chordata; class Mammalia; order Chiroptera; family Phyllostomidae; genus Micronycteris; species Micronycteris hirsuta. The sequence continues at coordinate 124,875 of PVJI01002650.1, read as the reverse complement.
AGTGAACGGTTCATGGAGATGGCTCTAGTCACTGGCTGGGGCCAGATGTCAGAGTCCTGAGTCCAGGCAAAGGGATGTGGACTTGACATGTGAATTAATGGTCTTCACTGGGTTCTACAAAGAAGCCCCTGGCATTCTGAAGAGGAGCTCTAGAGTCCCTCAGAGCTGCCTTAGTGGGTGAGAGAGAGGCAGAGAGAGGGAGGCTCTAGGCCAGGGGTTCTCAAAGCATGGTCCCTGGAGCACCAGCATCTCCTCAGTACTGCTTTGAAATGTAAATCACTTGGCCTTGATCAGATTTACAGAATTAGGAAATCTGAGATGGATCTCAGCAATATGGTTTTTAGTAAGCCCTCTGGTTAATTCTGATGCAAGATAAAAATTGAGAACCAGTGGGCTAGGCCTTTTGCTCCAGCTTCAGCAGAATAAACTTTTGTCTTATCTGTTTTATGTATTGCACTTTTATGTAAGATTTCATTTGAGAAGGGGTTCAGGGGCTTTATAAAAGTGAAAGTCAATATTACAGACAAGGGGGAAACTGGGACTCTCATAAGGTGATATGGTGTTCATTGTAATTGAATATACACACACGTGCATATGAGGTCTGTCCGGTAAAACTCCAGCCATTGTTAATAATAACAAGAATGGTTGGCAGGACATTGATGTAACCTGGCAGCCAAGGAGAGTGGACTGGAGTACACATGTGTGAACAATGACGACTACACTGTACTAGTCATTGGGGGCAGTAGAAGCCAGTGAGTGAGCATGTGAACTGGGTGGTCATCACTTTCAAAATGACTGAGCAAGTAGAGCAATGAATCTGCATCAAATTTTGCGTTAAGCTTGAACATTCTTCCATGGAAACTATTCGGATGATTCAGAAGGCTACAGCTATGGGCAACTGGTGATTGGCAGCTCCATCATGACTACATGCCTGCTCATGCATCACATCTTGTGCAGTTTTTGGGTGAAACATCAAACCACCCAGGATCCTCAGCCTCCCTACACAGCCCAGATTTGGTACCCTGTGACTTCTGGCTTTTGCCAAAACTAAAATCACCTTTGAAAGGGAAGAGATTTCAGACTGTTGATAAGATTCAGGAAAATACGATGGGGCAGCTGATGGCAATTGGGAGAACTGTGTGAGGTCCCAAGGTGCGTGCTTTGAAGGGGACTGAGGCGTCATTGTCCTGTGTGCAATGTTTCCTGTATCTTCGTCAAAAACAGTCTCAATTTTTCATATTGGCTGGATACCTTGTGGAAAGGCCATACACACACACACACACACATTGCACAAAACAAACTTTTGTCACACTGTCTTACAGAATTTGTCCCCTTTACCAACTTTCCTTCAATCCTATTCAGATTAATTCTTTTTTCTGGGTTGGGTTTTATAAGGGAAAGACATATATTAGCTTTTTCTTGGTCATTCATGCTGACTCTTAGTTTAGGTCTAGTTTTTGATGAAAAAAGGACAGAAGGAGCAATGGAGTCATTATATTGCCATTTTGTGGATAAATAACATATATGGTTCCATTGAATAGATACTGGTGAGGAATGCTACACTCAAGTACTCTGTCCTCTGTGTTTTTGTAATACTTCCTATGTATTTATTATCGCACATGCCCTTCTGGTTATCTGTATTCATGTTAATGTTTTTTTTTTTTTAAGATTTATTTTTATTTATTTTTAGAGAGGGGGAAGGGAGGGAGAAAGAGAGGGAGAGAAACAGCAATGTATGGTTGCCTCTCACATGGCCCTCACGGGGACCTGGCCCGCAACCCAGGCATGTGCCCTGACTGGGAATCGAACCGGGACCGCTTGGTTCCCAGCCCGCGCTCAATCCACTGAGCTACACCAGCCGGGGCCATGTTAATGTTTTAATATTCATTAAAAATCCATGACAGGGCCACGTCTTGCTTAACCTCCAATAGTTCCACAATTATAGTAAGCACTTAATAAATGTTAACTTGGAAAATAATTTACAAAAACAAAACTTTTATAAATAAAGCCACCAGAATTCTTTGTCTGTATAAGATGTTTCCAACTTTCCTTACTTTCCTCTTAGAAAGTTAAACAGAATCAAATTTGGACATGCCTTTTGATAGGAAATTCTAGGAAAGAGACAGGTAAGATGAAATTGACAGAAGCGAAAATGGACACTTGAAGTCAGCACTCTTGATATTTGTTTCCTTCTTTCTCACTTGACATTCCAATTATGTCTAAATCATGCTGGAATACAAACCATCGCTATCAATTACTGTCTTTCAGCAGATCTTATAGAGACAAATGATAGGGCTGTGACATCCTTCAGCTTTAGATGGAAACCTCTTGAGCAGCAGAAGTAAACATTAGTGACCACTGCACAGAATGATATATCCTAGGGAATACAGACTACATATGGGTTTCTAAAATGACCAATTCTTTCTCCTGTCTGTGCTCATTTTGGTACCTATTTGGAGAGAAACAAACTTTTGTCACATCTCTGCTAGGATAAGGTTTTATAATTTGAAACCATGTAACATATTTTTCCTTTTTCATCTCCACTTTGTGTTACATTTATGCCCTTACCTCAGCTAACCCAGAAATATTGGGACCCTTATTAAAGTCCCTTTAAACAGGAAAATTAGATTTTTATTGGGAATATATTATCTATTCCCTTGTCCTCTAGAGCAAGCTATTGCTCATTTTTTCTTCACAATATCGAGTACAAATTCCACTGGCACATAATGTGAACAGCTAAAACTTAATTATCTCATCCACTAAAAAGAAAGAATAATTATGCAATATAATAGAGGTGCTAAGTATCACTAACATAGCAATCATATTACAATGCATACAGGGTCCAAGGGAAGTAACATCTGCTTGCGTGTGGTTGGTAGGGTAATAATATGGGTGTAATAATTTATCGTTTTAATCTGAACACTTCACCTAAAACATCATATGATGTGCTTGAGTGTGATATTGTAATGTTACAGAATTACATGCTTATGATTTTGTAATAAAAGATTTTATAATAAAAAGGGGCATAATTTGTGCCATAGCCTGTAAATGTATGAAATTAACACACTGTACACATTAAATTTACACAATGTTATACATCAGATATATTTAAATAAGAAAATTATGAACAGTCTTTTGATGTTTGCCCCATTGATAGCTTCCCCCCAAATTATGAATATACTACTTAAAAGCTATAAGGTATTCTGCTTCTGCCAGTTCTACTTCTTGTCCTCAGGTGTTTAAAATGGTAAATCCAAATGATTATTTTGGGACAAACATGCCAAATAAACAAGTATCAATAATAAAATTTGGTTGAATGACATTTACTCAGATGCCTTTTGCACACTGACACTTTTCATTTGTGCCATGCGAGCTTACTGACTGATGAATTTCCCTGTAATATTAGACTTAGGTTGCCGATTACCAGGGAAAGTCATAGCTGAGGGCAGTTTCAGCCACCTGCAGCCTGAAAGGTATTCTTATGGGTAACTTGCTTAGTCACACATAGCATCAAATGGAACCCTAGTATTTAAAAATTTAAGTAATTAAATGTAATTCTAATTAGGTAGCACTAATCTATTTACGTTTGCAGTGTTGAGTCCTTTATGATTCAGAAATAAAATTTGATAATATTCCTCAAGCAGTGACATTGATTAAGGAAAGTAGAAGAAATCCCTCTTGGTCATGAGGTCTTGGTGGGCTAACTCCTTTTTCAGCACACTACTGCAAAACAATGTTCTTTGGAAATACTTTTTAAAATTGGCTGCACATGTGTGGCTAGACAATTTCATCTCAAGCCAAATAAACATGATTAAGTCTGGCAGTTATTCAGATGCCACAGAAACATTCCAAATTCATTTTATCATGATAAATGTATCATTGCTTTCTGGGAGTAGCAAGAATGTACTTTTACCCATAACACTTTATAAATGTTTCTTTAAAAGTTTGAGGTTTTAATTTTAAATAATTCCCATACAAAAATTATCTTAATTCTTTATCTCCACACTGGTTATGCACATGACTTCATATTCTTTGATAATCAGTCACGGTTCATACACCTGTATAGATCCTATATAGATTGTGTTCTTGCATATTTTGACTAAAGAATAATTAGAACTAAGGCTAAACTTTGGATGTAAAACTAAAACTGACAAAGTTAAAGGGGCACGGGATTTCTGACTCCCAATTTTCAGGCTGGGGTATAATGGTCGGGGTGGGGTAAGGACAGGAGTCCACACGATGTAGAGCCGATCAGCTTGAACACTGGTTTACAAGCAGGAGTGCACTGATTTTATCTTTCTGGAATGCACATAATGAAAAGATGGAGAGATTATCCTGCAAAGAGGCAGCTGAAGGCAAGTTAAGTGCGCTTATATGTTTAAAAGAGAGAATTATTGGAGTACCTCTATATGAGAAACACTAAAGCACATATCAAAAAACACATTTCAGTGAATTTTTATAATACACCAGAAAGCATCCTGAGCTGGCATTGTGGGCTGTGTGACCTTGGCACAGCACTTAATTTCTGTGTGTCTGTCTCCTAGCTTGAAAGATACAGAGTCCCAGCTTTAATGTGTATAACATTTCTCTGTCATCGAAACAGAATCAGGAAGGGAAATTTACCAAATCTTTTAACACTTGCCAGGTACACAACCCCAAATAATGACAACAATAGACACTAGGTACAGACCTTCATTGTGTATAGACCTAGAAAACCTGAAACGCTGAGATGCATGGCTTACTTTTTCATTCGTTTTCTGAAAGGAAGCACGCCTTCCACTCTGGATCACAGAGGTAAGGCGGAAGCATGCGTTCTGGATGCAAACCTGTCTTTAATTCATAGAAATCTAATAAAATAATTACAAGCACTAGGAAGCAAAAAGTAAGCCAAAGATAAAAACTGTATACATTCTTTACTTATTTCAGAAAAAGGAACAAATTGCTATATTTAAATCAATGAGGACAATAGCTAAATTTTTGATAAAAGCAAAACACATTTGAGGATCTTGAATTCATGTTGGTAATAGACATGGAGGCACTTGGACAAATGTTCTCTTTTTTATCTCCTTAACTAAAAAAGTGGAGCAATATTTACTATCAAAGAAGAAGATAAAAGTAATTTAATTAAATTTGCTGCTAAGCACACTGTGCTTACAACACTAAATTTAAAAACAATATCAAAAGCTTTAACAGGGCCTAAAATCACTGTCATTGTTTGTGGTGTTGAGTGAGAGACCCAATGCTTTTTGTCACTCCTCCTTTCACATGGCTCGGTCCATGCACTTACAGGGGACGGTGCTGACTCAATGGCTCGCCTGGACTGCTGGCAGAGGTGAGGAAAGAATGGGAAGAGAAGAGGTGGTATTGAGCTGCTATGCTGAGTCTCCTTATTCTAAGGCAGGCTGGGCCAGAGGCAGAATGGGGAGTGTCCTGAAGTAGGCAAGCTCACCACCGGTCACTTTTATTATCATTGCAAGTTTGTCTATTTACTAGTTTCACTGTGAGACCTTTGAGGGTAGAAGTAGGATGTTATTCTTTTCCCTATCTTAGTGCAGGGCACACAGTAAACACGTACTATAGATTTATAAAAGGGATGAATAAATGACCCCCATCTCCTTTGGAGCTCCTTTCTCCCACTAGTTTCATGTTAGGAGAATGGATTAGGTTAGGAAGTTCAGTATTCAAAACTTCAGTGGCTCCCTTGAGTTTTCCTCCTTTAACTCATTCACACTGTGAAGTGAATTACTTTGATCGAGTAATCTGTGAGTGCCCCATCTCTGGTTGGAGAAGAGGGCTATGAAGGGAAGGGCTCCATGGGGCTGGGGCCTTTGGACTACTGAAGGCAGCACCGGGGGGCTGAATGACCAAGGAAAGGACATGAGGGAGTCAAGAGGAGTTTATTCCGGGCCAGAGTGGTTTCCTTTACAGTGATTCCACTTCCCAAGCCAATTCAGAGGGATTTGACAGCACAGGCTGCCAGTTGTTTCTGTAAACACTTAGCATTTATAAACACGCAGCAGCCTAGTGATGCCGCTGTTTGGTGGCCAAGCCTGGAAGCAGCACATCACAGCTTTTCCCAAGTTACCAACCTGTACTCTATGGCCTAGATTAGCTGTGCTAATGAAAAAAAGAGAAAGGCCCTGATGGTCCCCCTTCCCCCTCTCCTTTTTATCATCAGTGTGGTCTAGCATCGCTTTCACAGAATTTACCACTTCATAGGATATTTGGAATATGTTCCCTTGCTCTTCCTCACCACCCTCCCACGCCATTTATCTTAATCAACTAATACCTCTCTTCAAAGCTTAGAATGCAGGCTTTGCACTCACAGCTCTCTTACGGGGTCTGGTAAATTACCTACCCGCCTTCTTCTGAATATTTATGCCCAAATGCCAGGATGTCGGATGCCCGTCCACTCCCATCACAGACAACAACCGGCACGGGAGGGGTGTCTCGAAGGTACTCCAAGACAATTGAGATCACATTGGGTCCTCCTTCCACAATGAGCGCCACCACTGGAACACCTTGACCGATTCCTGCATTAAAAAAGGAAAATAAAAGGAAAAAAGAGAAAAGAACACAAAGCCAGCACACCAAAGAGACAAAAAAAGAGAAAAAAAAAAGCAGAAACTAAAATTACTGAGCACAGGGGGAGGTAACAACATATGAGGAAATAAAATACTGAGCAAAACAACAGAAAACCCATGAGCAGAATGCTCCCACCAGAGAATCTCTTTGACTTTGCCCTTTACCAACACTTCCCAGCGTGCTGGGGGGTCAAGGCACTGATTACTGAACTTTACAGGCAGGGGCATGGGGGGAAGAGGAGAGAAAGGAACCGATTAGCAGATGAAGCCCTGGGCCAGAAGCCAAAGATTGGAAGACAAAGGTGATCTTAAACAAGTCTTGTATGTATTCAGTGGTTCAGTTTCTTACATGAAAAATGGGAAGTTAATAATTCCCTCCTCCTGAAGCCAATGCCGTGGTAAGAAAATGTTTAAATGGTTCTTTTTATTAAAGACTACCAAAATCAGCTGAAGGCATATTTTAACTTGTCAAATCAACTACTGGCTAAATAATGGGTTTATTTCTGACCATAAATGATCAGCTTGATAATTGATTCCTAACAGCATAATGGTCATAATAAGATGCCAGGAGACATGGCATCTGCTATCTGCCATTGTTGCGTCCTTCATACTGAGCAAGGTGCCAGGCACAAGGCGGATGGTCAGCAAACATTTGTTGGATCCAGTGGTTTCACAGACCTTCCTTAAAATATTTAAGCTATTTATGCTAAACCATAAGCCACTGCTGTTTTCAAGTAAAACTTGCCCTAACATCGGCACTTACCTATGGCTCAACTTAATGTATTAAAAAGAACTATTAAAAACAAATGTCTATGAGAGACATGCAAAGGAAATTGAATTCATTTTCAAGTGTCTTGTCAAGTATCATCATTCCTCATTGAATGCTGAATTGGGTATTACACTGCACTTTCTCATTCACCCTTCTCGGGTTTTGTAGGGTACACAAGACAGTTATCTTAAAAAAAGAGCGAATCAAGATTCTATACCACTCTAGTCTATAAATAGGAACTGAAATAAGGCTTTAGTCATCTCAGCTCTCCCTCTTCCCCTTTGGCTATGGTTTTATCTTATATCAAGAAACTGCTTTCCTGTGGGAAGTAATAGTTTGGGGTTTGGTTTCTTGCTCCATTAATAAGTGATTTTATTTGACTTGTGTATGACCTGTTTTACTTCTAAATCAGTGTTTTTTCATGGCTTGATTTTCATCTTAAAGGAATGTTCCAAAATGCCAGTTATAAAAAAATGGGTGCTGTTTTAGATCTACATTTTAAAAGTGTAAAAAAAAAATGACAGTTGTTGATCAAGGCCAGATGCAAAGACTTGTGGTCGCTGTTCCCCTGAGGGAGCGGGAGACCGGGAGAAGACTCACGGTCCCACCGGAGTTTCCTGTGCGTGGAGAAGTTCTGAGAGTTACTCCCTCAAATCCGAGGAGAAGGAAGTGAAAGGCCATGCTGCTCTCTCCTTTGACCCAGAAGCCCTTCATGACTTGCACAAAAGGTTGCTTTAAAGCTCTGTTTGGGTGTCTCTGAGGAAGACCCTTTTCCCATTGCTGCTGATTACCAGGATTAAGTAAATGCCCGTTGAAAGGCCCTTTGAAGATTAACATCTCATTTGAAATGTTAATACAGCACATTTCTTTTGGAGGAGAATTTGCTGACAGAAAAAATACCTACCCCTATAGATTTGTATTTTAATGTGCCTTAGGAGTGTGTCTTTTCCAGCATTTAAAGTTAGTTTATAAAGTATTTCTCAAAGTGCTATGCTGTTTAACTTTCCTTTTTGTTTAGTTTTAGCACTTGCTCCCATATTGCTTCATATCAAGAAACAATGAGCCATACTTGATATCTTATACCAAATGATATATTTAGACTTATTGTAGGATCTTCTAAGGGAGGCCTTTTCCAAATTTTGACTCTTGAGCACTGATTCTGTCAGTGGGATCTTTACTCCAATTCATGCAACAACTGTGATCTATTCAGTGTTCTCACAGAGGAAGAAGTCCTAGAATGGAGTTTCTAGAATGTTCTAGTGATCTAGAGTCTACAAGACAACAGACAAGATGGCTGGAGACCTCTCTTGGTTTATGGGTGCAAAGGATCAATTTTCAAAGGATGATCTGAGAGCAATAAACTGTCAGCTTGTAATTAAGTTGTTATACCTTCTAGAAATGCAGAGGTTTAGAGTTCCTATGTTAGGAATAAAGTGTAATCAATTATAATGATGAAAAACTATATCAATTCTATGTATATTTATGATAAGAAGATTAAATTTGATAATATATGGTAACATTAAGCCTTTCTATTAAGACATACAAACACATACACATATTATCTTTTTTTCTGAGAAAAGAAAATCTTAATTAGTAATGACCTAAAACAATGGTTCTTAGCCTACATTTTAGAGACTAGGATCTTTTAATACTTTCATGGATCTGATGACAGCCATTCACGCTTTCTCCAAAAAAAACAATTGTCACAAAAATACTTCTATGCAATGTCAAAGGGGTTCATGGATCCTTGAAGCCTATTCATGAAAAACTTGCTAATGAACCCCTACAGAACCCCACCTTAAATTAAGCACATTGGTAGATCTGCAAAGAGCACTGATTTGTGTTCTTTTATGAAGGTCACTGAGGCCTATGAGACAAGTTCTGGAATGGGTGTTCAAACAAAACTACGCCCAGGGAAGCTGTGTCATGTTATTGTTGCCTTGTTACATTGATTGGCTTAACTTTGCAGGACGAAGCACTGTCTATAGTGTATTCTCTTCCCTCCCTTTCATTTCTTCTTCTGTTTTTGTTTCTTCTGTCCACACTTTCATTCTGAATTGCATTTTAGACATAAAGTATTACAAATATTCTATAGAGAAATTAACAAACTTAAAAATAGTACCTGTACTACACAACTTCATTAATAAAGACAAAGCTTTTTAAAATATCAAGATGGTATATTTTTTATTGCTGACATAAAGCAAACATTCTGGGCATCAACTGAAGATCCAGGTGGATGCCCAGGACCTACACCATTTTCTTCACACTCATAAAAATCAATATCCTTTAAGTATCCTCATAAATGTATGCCTTACTCAGCCAAACCCACCAACCATTCAGAAAAATAGTGATTTAGACCCACAGTTTTAAAAATATAATCTCTATTATTTAGGGAAAAGAAGTTTAATTTTATCTAGATCCCTCGGGGAACTTTTTGTGAATAATTGTTCTTCTAGTTTTGAGGTAAAGTAGGTTAATTTCTCATTTGATTGCGATAATTTTTCATTTTGTACCATAACCAAGACTTGCAGTAGGTCCTAAAGATACTAAATTTCCATTAGAATTTAATTTTAGAGCAATGTAGATTTGCTTAAGAATCTTTTGTCGATTCTTGCTATACTCTAGTTTTTGCAGTTTTGGAACTGGATGCATTATAGCCTACAAAAAACGTGTGCATGAGTCACGGACCCAGTAGCTGTGTTCTGCAGGATTCCAGGATGACCAAGGGCTCTTGGATTACAAACTGAACCCCAGCTGTGTTTCACAGAAGATAATCTCTTAGACTTCTGTTGCATTTTGTCGGGACTGTTATGCCATTCAACCTGGGCTCCCAATAAGGCACAACGTGTCAAAATTGGCTTAAACAAAGATGAGGTGGGGTATTGTGAGGAAGGGAGGTGGAAGGAATAGAAGAATGTCTTAAAATTCCAAAGGCCTTTTTTCTCTCCTCCTCCCTTTTCCTGCTGACACAAGACTGTCATTTACAACTGGTTCGGGCACTTGAGAAAGCATGTGGTGTGTTGTAGTGAACGGCTCAGACAACTGACAAGTTTGATCAAAATGTATGAGCACTTTGGTTTTACGTTAGCATCAAGCTAAATGAACACATTGGTTTTACATCAACATCACCACATATGATCTAAAATGCCCATGAGCCTAAGGAATACTTTATTTGCTATTGGAAAATGGTTTATATTTACATGGAGTTAGAATGTAGCAGGTTGATCTTTAGCTAAATCCTAATAACAAAGGCAGATCATGCGATTATTGCATCATAGGTCATTTGTAAAGGGACGTTTGAGTTTTATGTGAGAGGTAACTTCCTGAGGATCTTCAGCGATTTAAGACTGTGTCTATCGATGGTGGGCAGACATTTCTGTTTAACAGCTAAAGCCGTGTAGCAAAAACACGAACACAATTCACTGGCCTTGCTAGCTCTGGAATTAAGTGATTCCTGATTCAGAAGTTTGTGTGGAGAATTCATATGCCTCGAAATTATGCATATAAGGAGACTTTATCAATATATTTTATTTTTCACAATTTGGAATTTGCATAGTTAAGTTTCACATAAAATTAAAAAGCATGGAACATGTCCCCTTCATGCAAGTTCTCCCTTGAATGGCCTGGTCTTTGATTCAATGGTTGACTCAACCAACAAAACACTGATCACCATTTCCTGTATTTGGACTACCTAATGGGGCCATAACAACTCAGCAACCACCTAAGATGGTGCATTTTTCAAACAGAATCTTACAGACTTGGGGGACATTAACAGTTACTGTAGTGCTCGGAAGAGTAGCAGTTAAGCTATTTGTCTCATTTGAACGGTCTCTTTCTTACTGGATACTTGAATAGGAATGGGCCAGGTTTGCACAAAACCACAGCTTCTCACAAATAGTTCCAGATTTAGATTCTTGATGTCCTTAACTTTTACTGCCTCTCTTCTGTGGTCTGGAAGTTGTGGGATGGATTTACGAAAACTCCACAAGGCTGGTAATCACTTGTGTTTAACTGGCAACATTCAAAACTATTCTTGTTTATCCAGTTTAAGTGCTTCTTACAATTAGGAATATTCCCAGTGCATGAATATTCAGGTACAACTGAATATTATTGTACAGAAAGAGAATATTTAATATGCTATATTATGGAAAAGGAAATGTTATTGCAAACCTTTGAGCTTCCAAGGAACAGAATGTGGCCAAGAAAATATCGAGGGATGATATGAGAAAGAATGCATCTCATTTTAACTAGAATATCTCTTCAGTCGCCTATGGAAGCAGATATTTTGTTTACTGCCTTTATGGTTTGGAGATCGGATACAATATCTATTCAAGACAGCAGAACCATAAATGGAATCTGTCTGACTTTTCAGGGAAATGGGTAATAAACCCAAACACCTTTCAGTGAATCCGGATGACGCCCCACAAGGGACTGCCACACCCACCGCAGAGCAACTGTGTGTGCCATTATCGCCACACTCTTTCTGCCACTGTAATTCTGCACCTAAACTGACGCTTAGGAAAGTACTTGGACTTATAAAGTAATGCACATGCTATTAAGCACAATAAAGACACAACAAGATGCTTCACTTTCAGATACCCATGGTTCTCCAGTGGGGAAGAAATTCCTTGAAAGATGGCTGGGGTCTTTCCTTGTGGTTGGGGCTTCACAAGGCATAAATTTTCAACCTACTGTAGGACTAGGCAGGGTAAAAAATAATGTGAATTTATTAAATGTCTTTTCCTATCATCACCAATCCCTGTGGCAACTCCTTTATTGGTATTTAACTTAAGGGATCCCTTCTATATAAAATCTACCTGTATTTAAAGCTAATACTAATATTTCAGAAAAATAAACATGTATTTTTTTATCTTGGCATTTAAAATCTCAGCACATTTGGCTGGAGATATTGTATTTTGCCCTGTATGGTGTGCAATTTTTGTGCCCAATATTTTGAGGGAAAAATAAGGATGCACATTATACATGGGTAAAATGATTCCATGTATAATGCACACAAAAACATGGATGCGCGTTATGTATGGCAAGATATGGTATGAGGCTGCCAAGACACTGAAGATAACAGAGTTTGGATTAATGGAAACGCCTCTCTGAGACAGTGATAACAGATAGAAAATAATGGTACATAGCATTTCTTATCCTGGGGACTGAGACTATAAAATCTATTGCATTAATATGGCAAACTCCATTTTTTCTGTTTGTTTTCAATATTGTTGAAGTAATATATTTTGTGAATTATCAATGCTACAGATATTTCCATAGAAATCCTGTACTAGCCCCCACCAGCTGGCTTTTATTTTTAGCATTGTCTTCCTGCTTTGCTTTTCTGTCCAGCAATCAGAGGCCAAAGGACAGAACTGGAGGAGTGGGTGAGGAGATTGAATGGGAAATCTCACAACCCAGCCAAGGTCACTGCCGCATGTGGCCTGGAAACACTCATCATGTCTCCCCTATCCACACTCCCTTCTTAGAGAATTGAACTGCCGACAGCACAGAAGGGCTGCCTTACTTGGCTTCTTTCTATCCTGATTTAATTCCAGACCTGCAGTGGGCTAGATTTACCTTCCTGGACTTGGAGTTGAGACCCTGGGCCCAAGGCGAGTAACTGGGAGATGGGTGGGTATTTGTATTTGTTGAGTAAACCCTCTGTTACTGGTGGCTTTGATGGGACTGTGTGAGGGTGAATAAACAGGCAAAGAAGCCTGTATGCAGGAAGAATAAAAGGGAACAGAGCGCACCATGGAGGCGAGAGCGTGTGGTCTGAACGAGAGGGAGGCAAAGGGTGTGTGTGTGAGAGAGAGATTTCCTAGATTGTAGTGACTTTTCAGGCCAAGTTGCAGTCACTTGGCTATAGTTCCTACACAGAGTCCCCTATAGACCAGGGGAGATCATTTCTTTTTCTGAAGAAGGGTTAGATGCTAAATATTTTAGGCTTTGTAAGACAATGGGTCAAACTGAGAACATCATGCGAATACTTATATAAAAAGAGAGAAAACAAATTTAAATAAAATTTTAAAGAACGTATTTTAAAATACAATTAAATGTCTATTTTTGTACTACGGGTATACTAATGAGAAAAAGAGCATTTATGTAGATGCTGAAATTTAAATTTCAAACAGTTTTCATATGTCATAAAACATTTTTTGATTTATGTTTAAACATTTAAAAGTGAAAAAGAACATTCTTTGCCCATGAGTCATATGAAAACAGGGTGGAGACACATTCTCCTTATCAAAAAAATACCCTTTTTGTATTTTGAGTGAGTTTCTTTGTATTGCTACCAAACATTCACCTCCTAAGCTTCACCTCTTCTCATTCTGCGGAAGTCTTCACTTGTCTTTACCTATCCCGAAAGTTCTCATGTGGGCTTTCTCAGCACGCAGATGCTGGCGTGGAGAGAGTCCTTGAGGGCTCTTTGTGTAAGAAGAATTTTGGATAGCAGATTTTGTTTTGTTTTGTTTTTGAGGCAGAGCTTTAAGAGGCAACATTCAAGTCTAAATTGAGTGAAGACCACTAGCTGTGCAAGTGTCAGGTGGGCCTTCCTTCTGGAGCGTAAACTGATGGTCATGGGGGAAGCCGGGTACCAGTCATGGCGAGCTGCTCCGCCTCTCTCCCTTCAAGGTAGAAGGATGTCACCCGTGTTGTACAAAAAGGAAATTTACCCCTACAACATCAGGAGAGGTTTTGATCCCCTCTTTGGAAAGCTCTGTACCCAACAGAGGAGATAATAATAATAATATTATAATAATAATAAGCAACCATTCTTTGATTATCCTCAGTTCCTAGAGAGCAGCACCATCTTCTGCGTGAAACAAGTCTGGGGCCTTTGCTCTCTCCCTGGCATAGTGGGGCCGCAGACTGGGGTTTTGCCATGATTTCAGGGGGCTTTCCTGGAAGCGTTTTTTCACACAATACCACTACCATCTTTACCCTACTCTTTGAAAGCTTTGACCTATTTTGCACTCCTTCTGGTTAAGATTTTCCTTAGACTGTGGGCGGTGAGCCTGGAACTGGGCTGAACCTGTCCTGTTCTTATTCTCAGACTCTGATTCTCAGTCCCATGATTACTCCTACCTGCATTCGTCTGCTGGTTTCCTACTGACTCCCACTTACCCTCTCGGCATGCATGACCAGTCTATTTACCTCCCTGCTACCGTAAACTTTGACAGTGGGTTAGACTTTACAAAATTAATAACGTGTTATTTGGAACCATGCATGTCTTAGTAGGGCAAAAAGACACCTTGATATAAATTGATATGCTGAAAATATATTTTGATTCTTTACACAGTATCTACCATACAGAGTTGGTACATAACTCAGAGGGTTGCTCTGAGTAATACAGAACTTATTATTTATAAAGCACTTAGAGCAGATCCTGGCCCTTAATAAGAACAATATGGTTAAACAAATGCAAACATAAGGTTTCTTATTTATATTTATTAAGTTTATATAATGATTCTACTTTAAGCATATAATTATTTTTGAAGATGAAAGTAAAATAAATGCACTTTATATGTTTAAACCAAAAAGATGCCCTGAAAAAGAAATAATTTGAAACACGCTCTAAGTTTAAATAGTCTCTCACGCAGACTATGACATGCTTAGGAAGCCCAATTCCTTTATCTTGTATCCAAATGGCTAAAACTTTCTGTTCTGGGGTAGGTGACATTTCGAGTCACTCCTCAGATGCCTTCTACTAGGGGCCTCTCCTCAGTTCTTCAATCTGCTTGTTAAATCTTTTGAGTTCTGTGCGTTGGAAAAAATAAAAATGTCAAATAACAAGATCTATAAACCATAAAACCAACTCCAAGTATATTATATGCTAATAAACTAACTTAGCTTTTGACTTAGTGAATGGGAAACAGTTATTCCCTTATGGGCAGAGAGCTCTGATTAAAATATTCTGCTATTAATGTGCATATGTAACAAGTACATCCAAACAACATTCCACATGAATCGCTTCAATAGAAAACAAACGGCCAATCCCATGGGCTCTAAGGCAAGTATTACTTTCATAAAAGGAAAGCCAGCATTATTTTCTTTGGGGCCATTGTTTGCAGGCTGAATGTTTAAATGTAATTGATCTAAGTCTACAAGAAAACTCACCCAAACAAAGCTATAGTCTTCTTAGTCTCTGCTCTGTTCAAAACCCACATCAAAAGGCATTCATTGCCTTCTCAGATGTAAGGTAACCAGACTGGTTCTAATTCATTTTACTTTCTAATACTTTGCCCACACTCTCCTGTAATGGTGCCAGGATCTAGGCGCCCACGGCCTGTACAAGTTCCTTTGGCTTCTTGGCAGAAATTAGTAAGCAACAGAGCAGCCAAGGGAATTATGGATTGAAAAAACATGGGAAGACCTAGTCCACAGTGCAGAGCAGAGCTGGGTACGAGAGGCAGATGGCAGGAGAGAGGGAAATGTTGCTGGTGGTGTGCGAATTCAATTACCTTTCCAAAATTATTAGGAAATCTCTTTGCATCGGTTGAGGGAGACTGCAATTACTTTTCTCTGCCCCAAATGTAAAAAGGGTCTATTTTCTGTTTAAGGAATGTTCTCTTTGATTTACTTTCTGTGAGAAACTGATACTCATCCTTCAATTTTCAGATTCAAAGATAAGCTTCCTTAGGTCCCTCCCTTTGACCTCCACTAGCAGAATTAACCATCCTCATTCGTGGATTCTTATAGCATTTGCTCTTTTACAAAGTGCATGTCAGTAAGTATGTACCTTACATATCTCTTGAAGTTTTAGTTCATTAATTACATGTTTGGACATCTCTTTTCTCTAATTAGGTTTATCTTTGCATTCCCAGCGTATCATACAGTGTTCTACATGTAGTAGTTTATTACTAAAATTTGGGGTACAGAAGAAAGTAAGGATACTGAATTACCATCAAGTATACCCTGATTTCTTATAGGTTAGATGACAATGTAGTTATTTCTACAGAAATTTTAAAATGTTTTTATAACATGAGCAACTTTCCCTCAGTCAGCTGACTTGAGATCCCAGACACTCAGATCTGATTTAAATTTTTATGAAATCAGGAATTTTGCTAAATACCCAGTGTCTATGCTCACTGGTTTTCCTACAGACTACTAAGATCACTTCCTGACTGATTTTCCTGCCTCTCCAACAATCATCACTTAACTGCTGATTATTCCCCACAAACACCGTCTTCTGTCTGTAATGGCCATTAGAGGACTCCCATTGCTTATGGATAAAAGCCCAGACCCTTTCATGTGACAGGCAAGGCTCCCATACCCTGGACCCAACCTTTATTGCAGCCTCATCTCTCTCCTGAACTCCACGTTCACTCTGATTCTGGTCTCTTCAGATTATTTTCATGATCCTCAGTCCAGGATTATTTAACTTCCCATTAGCCACACTAATTCTCGTGAAGAAGAATTTTTCATAAGCACTTGAGTTTTCTGTGCTGTTTTACTCACTTGGCTTTTTGGTAAATTTGAGAATAACTAGGCTTGCTCATGGAGCCTCATGTTTCTTCCCTTTGGCATCTGCCTGTAGGAAGACTGAGACTGCGGGGCTCCTCCAGGGGTCCTGCTGCTGAAGGTGTGTGGTGGCCTGGGGGTGGGGGGGGAGGGGGAGGCTCACTCCGAGATGCTGCCTAATTCAGGGGAGCAACTAAGCCCCCTGGCCAACAGACTTAACACCACGCCTGCTAACTTGTCCCCCAACTAAAAAATGATATTTTGAGTTCTATCAAGTGCTTGTTTTATTTCTAAAATTGTTTAGAACTTGCACGAGGAAGAGAGGTGCTATTTATTGTGGGCCCTCAGAGACCCCAATTCAATCTTCCAAGTCCAGTTCAAATGTTACTAAATCCTGAGGCCTTTCTTAACTCCCTCAGGAAGTTTTAGTTATTCATTCTTTTGGAGTCCCATTGTTGTTGTTGTTATTTTTTATACATTTCTTTTGGCAGTCATTTTATTCTGCCTTATTTTCATGAAAGTTTCATTCACTGCATTATAAACTCCATGGGACAGACACTCCCAGCCCTCTTGGGCAACATTCTGGTTTTCACAATGCCTCACATTTAGAAGACAGTTCAAATAAATGCTTGTGATATAAATGCCCAGGCTCTATCCCTTGGGACTCACACAGCTGGAGGGACAGGCACAAATTGGTGGTTGTAAAGGGACTGAGTGTCATATCTTAATACAATACCATTGATGCATACTACTGAAAGTGGAGATGATGGCCATTTAAGTGACCCCACTGTGTCCTTTCCCAGGTCTTATCTGGGCCTCAGTGGTCAGGTCCTTAGAAAAGAATGTACTGAGTGACCTGGGTGGGTGGTCACATGCCACTTGTCCATCTGGATTAAGTCTGGAAGAGTCCAGATTCTCAGGGACTTGAACAGGCAGTTTCATTTCAGCTGTCTTGTACTTTTCGATTGAAGCCTTACTGTTTCTCAGAATTGGACCCAGCTAGAGTCCTGTGTCCTGGCCACTGGGGACGGAGATGTAAACAAAGTTTACATTCTTTCCCTGTGGGAAGGATGTCCCTGAAAATGGTTACTTTCTCTAGTTGAAATGAATAGGAAACAATATGACTGAAATTGACACCTAAATTCTGTTTCCTCTGAGGTGATTGATATGTTCTAGCAGCTAAGGTACTGTAGGCTAGGAGTGACCTTCATTCACCACCAAGATCACTAAAATAGCTGACTGCCATTATCATATATAAGACAGAGGAAGGGGGCTGATTATTTGGGATCTAGTAATGGTATTTAATGCAATTTAGGGCCAACAGTTGGGAAAATGGCATTTTTATTTGATTATCTGGACATCTTTTCCAAAAGGTAATGTAACTCCATTCTGATCAAGTCCTTACTGTGACTAAATCCTTAGTAAGAAATATGGATGACGATGTTGTGGGAGACCTTCTTTCCTCTGGCTTCACGTTTCCACAGGGAGGGAGTTCCATTAGTGTGACACATCTAGCCCCTCGTCCTTCCCTTACTCCTCTTCATGTGTAGAATTGAGTAACCTAATCTGTGGTGTTGAATCGAGTAACCTAATTAGTGGTGACTAATGCCTGTGTTTCTTGACGGGATAGAACTAATCTATAAAAGTCTTCAGTGAGGAGGATTTCCTTCCCCCCATGTGCTAGTGCCAGTCAGTGATACTAGTAAAAGTGTCTGTTGTAAACCCAAATTTCTCCTCTGGTTGACTGTCTGGGTGGGGGCAGAGGTGAGCAGGTGAACCTGTTTGGCCCTCATACTTAGTCATTATCTCCAACAACTTCATCATTAATAAAAATGATATTTTAATCTTTATCTGCCTGGTCCCAGTGTCAAACTCTCAGTTAGTTTGAAACTTGTCCCACCAAGATTGAAGTACAATTTATTGGGCTTCAACACCATGAATAACAATACTGTCATTTCCACTTCTGACTTTATTTTGCAGCAGCATCTAACAAACTCAAGCCTCCTATTCAAGTTTGTGAATAGGAACTTATTTTTAGGTGCGAATATGGCCTTCTCTGAGAGAGATTTTTTCCTTGATGTCATAGTTCCTTAAAGCAAAATAATAATTATATGTTAAAAAAGGTAATAACAAATGGAGTCAAAACAAGGTTGCTTATGAATTTCAGGGTTGCTGTGAATGATTTCATGTAGTAAAGTCCACTGGGCAATTGAGTGAAGGCCATTTCTCTCTCCCGGAGAAGTGGTAGCCATTGCTGAGCACTTAACAGGTAGGGGCACTCAGCCAGGCAGGTTGCGCATGCTTACTCAATCTGCTCAACAACCCTGTGATAGAGACATTATGATCCCCATTTTACTGCTAAATAAATTGTATGTCTGCACGGGGTTTCAAAGAGAGGCCTGTTAGGAAATGCAGAGTCTGCACTCTGTGCACCCTACTGGGTGTACTCACTGGGGTGAACACACAATTTATCACACTGATATCAGGATACTTTTGCAAGTGAAGGGCTCATCATTAATTGCCACTGTGGGATGACAGGTGTAAAGTGGAACTGGCAAACCAGTATGTATGGCCACCCTATCTTTCTCATGTCTTAGGGTCTCAAACTCATTTCTGGCAGATTTAAAAATTGACGTTTTCCTCAGGTCTTCAGAAATGGGCCTGCATTTGCTCACTGTTCCTTTGTTGCATCTCTCCCTGCTTAAAAATGCCAAGACTCACAGATGCCCCTCCCTGGTTCCTGGGATCAGGTTTCCAGCTCTCGCTAAACCACTGCTGTTCATTGTCAGAGATATTCCTCTAGATACACAGAGGGGTGAACACTCCAGGGAAGGATTAGATCATTAAGCAAAGGAAAATAGCAAGAACAATAGCTATAGTGGGAAAAGACCAATGTAAAATTTTTCATATGTTCTAGCATATCCAAGAGTGCTAGAAACAAATCCCTTCTACTTTTCTCTCTTATAAATAAATGTCCCTTTTCATTCTGTCACAAGCCCATTGGAGAGCATGATGAGGAGCCAGGAGTCAGCCATGACCCAGGGGCATGCAATGGGTATCTTGGGTACTAAATCACTGAGGGTTGTTTAACCTTATTATTTTGCTTTGCCATGTTTGTGTGAACAGCCACTTGGCTTATTCCTACTGCTGCCACCACGAATCATCTGGCTGCAATAATAAGTGCTAATACCATCCTTCTAGAAAGTGGGCTATCCTAGTGTGCTGTATAAGAAAGTGGCACTCTAAGTACTGCTCTGAAAAGCCCAGTGCAAATGTGCAAAGAACTGCTTTGTGTATTGGGGTGTGAAGAAATGCCCATTTCAAGTTCTCAGCTCTTCTTATCAGTGTCTGTCTCAGTACAGGGGCTCTCAAGTCTGGCAAGGATCAGATTGGCCTGGAGGAGCAGATAAAGCACAGAGTGCCAGACCCCATCCCTTGAGCTTCTGTGGGATTTGAGAATGTGTATTTCTGACAAGTTCCCAGATGATGCTATTACTTCTGGTCCATGGACCACACTTTGGGAACCACTGACCTGACATAAAGCTACAGGGAGAGCAGACATCCCCCTGGGAAAAGAAGTGAAATCTAAGATGTGCCGCCTCAAGTAAATTAAGATGAAAGCCCATGGAGTAGGACCAAAACACCCATGTTATGTTTCCAATAGTCCATTTTCAAGTCTATACCGGAGTTAGCAAACTTTTTCTGTAAAAGACCAGATAGTAAATATTTTCAGACTTGTAGGCCAGATGGTCTCTATTGCAAATACTCAAGTCTCTCTGCATCTCAAAAGCAGCCTAGATGGTACATGAAAGAATGAACATGGATATGGCTGTGTTCCAATAAAGCTATATTTGCAAAGACAGATGGCACCCTGGATTTGGCCCATGGGCCATAGTTTGACAACCTTTGGGTCTAACTAATGTGATAAAAATGATTCACATAAGGCAACATCTGTTAGTTGGCCAAGCCCAAGGATGACTATGGTTAACGAGAAACTAACCAAGTTGGAAACCCGACTATCTATGTAAGTCAAGCACTGACACCTGTTCTATTTGTATGTGATTGATACAACATGCCCTTACTAGGACATGTGCATTCTTCTTGAATTCTGCCCCTAGAACCAACAATTTCAAAAGGAATCTCTTAGCCACTCCATCCTATTTCCATAGAGGTGTCACTGTCCTGCTGGAAATTGCTTATCTGTATTTGATACATTCTCTACTTGGTACTATGACTAAAAGTAAATAATATCTTTTCTGTGTAGCAGACTTATTTATAGCGTTATTAACTAATTCATATTTTGTTTTTTATTGCTTTTTCCCTCTCCTCATTTCAAAAAGGGTCCACTAAGCTGTCTTTTCTCAGGGGAGGCTTGCATTGCTGATCTGAAGATAAGTCTCCTCAATAACTTTTGTTAAAAATCTAATCCACTAATGTCCTGAAGGGGAAGAAAAGAAAGGCAAGTGTTTTTGATGGGCAAAGGTGGGAGCAGGTGACATAGGAGGAAAATCACCCAAACCTGGGACAGGAAGAAGGGACTCGCAACATCCCTAATGGTCAATTCCTGGGTCTTTTCTTACTTGATCTGTCAGTGGCATTGGACACAGTTGGCTGTTCCTTTCTCTTGGAATAAATACAGTCTTCACTGGGTTTCCAGACAGCCCTCTCTCCTGGTTTATCTCTTACCTCATTAGCTGCTTGCTCTTTATCTCCTTTGCTGGCCACTCCTCACATCCTTGACCTCTGATAGGACTGTCCCAAGGCTCAGCTCTTGGTCCTCTCCTGTTCTGTCCTCACAGACTCCTTTGGTGATCTCATCCACTCAAATGATTTCATGTATGCTCTACACACTGACAACTTCCATATTCATGTTCTGGACCAAATATCTCCACTGAAGTCATCTCACATAACTGTGCCCCTCTCAACATCTCCACACATGCTACACGACACCCCCAATATGCCCAAAGCTAAGCTCCTGATATTGTCTCCTACCTGCCATCCCCATTCCCACAGAATTCCCATCCTAATAAATGGCAACTTCGTTCAAAAAAATTTTGAGTTATCTTTGATGCATCTTTTCATTCTCATACCCCACATTGAACCCAATGGTAAATATTGCCTGCTCTACCTTCAAATTATAGCCAGAATGTGACTACTTCTCCCTTCCCTAACCCTAGGTTAAGCCACCACCAGCTTTTGCCCCAATTATCACCTTTCTCTTAACTGGTATCTCTGCTTTCATTCCTGCTTGTAATTTAGGCTGCTCTCAACTCAGGTGGTGAAACGATTCTGTCAAAATATACAACACCACTTATTCCTTTGCTCAAAGCTCTGCAAGCTCCCATTCCATACAGAGTGGCTATGAACATGAAGAGTTTTATCATCCTCCTGAATCTGGCCCAGGTTCCCTCTCTGGTCTCCTTTCCTACATCTCTCCTCCTCGCTCATTCCACATGGCCACACAGGTGTCCTGTGGTTCTTCAAATATGTCACCCATGTACCCTCCTCAGCACCTTCTTATTGCTACTCCCTCTTCTAGAAATGGTCTTCCCCAAGATACCACATAGCTTGCTCTCTCACTTCTTCCAAGTCTTTACTCAAATATCCCCTTTTTAGTGAGGCCTTCCCACCACTCTGTTGAAATTGCTACTTCTTCCCTTCATTCCCTTTACTGTCTTCTCTTCTTTATCTTTCTCTCCCTAGCACTATCACTATCTAATACACTACGTATCTTATGTATTTTCTGTCTTCTTCCACCCAAATGTAGCTCTCTAAGGGCGGGATTAGCACAGGCATCTGCTCTGGGGGGACTGTTGTGAAGTGCACCTTGGGGTACTGATTTTGAGGCTGCTCTCTGGTCACTGGTGACACCAGCTGTGGCAAAAATCCCGCTATCTTTCTTCAGCGTGGGAGCACCTCTGGCTGGGAGGGGCCAAGCAGGCTTGGGCAGTTGGTATATCAATGGTAACCTTGGGTGAGGGAAGTGAAGAGGTCCTCTTCCAATTGTGCAGAAATATTGTAAGTCTGAGAAAGGCGGGGTTAGAGAAAGGGAGGAGAAGGAAGGCGAGGGGAGAGAGAAGGAAGAAGAAAGGGAAAGATGGAGGAAGGAAGGAAGGGAAGGAGACAGAGAGAAAGAGAGAGATGGGGTAGGATGGAGAGAGGAGTGAGAGGAAAGAGGAAAGAAAGAGGGAGGTAGGACAGAGAGGAAGGAAAGAGGGAGAGAGGGAGAGAGGGAGGGGAAGGAGGAGAGAGACAAAGGGACCTAATAAAGATGAAGATTGAATTTACAAAAATTAAATAAAAAGGGGCTTAGAATTGGATTTATTTGAATTAAGGAAAGATTTTACTACATGACGTTTCCTAAATACCTGAATTTATGAATAGCGATTCACACTCACTACAATGATTCTTGTTCCTTGAATACTGGAATCAAATAAATCGACAGAACAAAACCAGTCCTGCTCCATGCATGCCAAAAAAGCAGACTCTCAGCGTAGATTTGCAAGGGGAAGTGCGCTTTCTACTTCGCAGACTCCCGATGCAGCACACCACGTTTAATTGCTGTTTCCTTCAGAATCTCCCCCGGCTTTCATAATAAGTTCTGATGTGCACCCGACCTGGTGCACACTTTCTGCGTTCTCCCTCCGGATGAGAGAAATGCTGCTAATGAGGAGGGTTCAGCTCAGATTTGTTTGATGACCAGAAAAGCTGACTGTTCAATCCTCATCCCCGTGTTTTAGCAAAGGTGCACCTGTTTTTTTCCACCCTGCCTCATTCCAGAAGGAATTGCCCACAGAGCCCCGCGTGGGCCCAGAGACTCCAAGGCTCATTAGCGAACAACAATCATTGCTCCCTCCACCAGAGATTTGGGGCGTCAGTGTCTGCCTGCAGGTTGTGGCATGTGGAACTCCATGCAGCTTCTGAAATCTGGCCCCCTCACAGAACAGGGACAGCCTGTTCCGTGCGGGAAAGAGAGCTTGTTTGTTTCAGCTATGGATGCCAAAACAGAAAAAAAAAATATCAGCTGTTTGCTCATTTGGTCAATAACAGGGTATAACATCTTTATTATCCTCACTTTTCTCAGGGGCTAACAATCTTTAGCTAAGGGTTCAAGGTTAAAAGATTTTACTCCATTAAAATGTATGACAACTCGATTAGTGACATCTTGGGAGCACTGTCCCTGATCATTTTGCAAGCCTATGTGAATTATACTTCACTCTTATGTCCATTAGTTTCAATGGCTTGAAATGTTCCAAATATATTTTTTGAAGGGATGGTCAGAATATTTTCAGTCCTAGGAAGGGGCTTTGAAGGGTTTTATGATTAAATTCCCTGGCCTTAGCCATCTCAAGCAAATTAAAATCTCAGTTCACTTTTTTTAAGACTCCCCCTAGAGAATGAGATACCTTAACTTCTCTAAATATAGCCCACTGTAAAATTGTTGATTATAGCAGAAAAGTACGCAGACAGCACAAGTTACCTCATTAATTTTATGTTTTTTGTCTAACTTACTAAAGTTAGCTATGTATTTCTATGAAGTGGATTGATCCTAATCTAGATTGAAAACAGACATGAACAACTATCACTTTAAATAATTAAGAAAAAATCCATAGGTATTTCTTTTTCTGTGTAAATGGAAGTAATGAAGCCACGATGGCATTGGCAGCTATAAAAAATATATTCTTAGACTCTCTAAATCCGTAAGATGGAAATGATTTAACAACGAGAAGAAGAGCACAGTCGCATTTCCCAGAGTAACTGCTTTCACGCACATGACGGAAGCAAGCATGGCGGCCCTTTCCTGGACGTGCCCTGTTTACGTATCCTCCCTGAGTCTTCCTAGGTATTACTGTTTTATCATTAGTCCTTCCTTTATAGCTTTTAATATCTAAGCCTGTCTATTATATTTTTTCTGTCAGACTGGGCACTAGATCTAAAAATAAGGCCAAAAAGCCAAATATCAGTGTTTATAATAAAAATTTATTGAGCACCTACCTGCATGTGCCAGGCACTGTGCTCGGCTTACAGGATGACAAAAATGGGTAGGACTCAGCCTCTGCTCACAAGGAACTCACCGTCTACAGGTGACGGGGCAGTGCAGGCAGACAGGTCACCACTCCATCAGAAAGAGGCAGTGCTATGACAGAGCCTTACATAGAGCGCTGTGGGGGTCTGGAGGATGTGATGAATAACTGAGCCTGCAAGCATCATGGGATATGTGTGTGTGTGTGTGTGTGTGTGTGTGTGTGTGTGTGTGTGTGTGTGTGGTTTATGTTAAGATTTCATAGAAGAGAAGGTTTTTGACTTGAGACTTGGAGTGTAGGTTTTGCTAATAACTAGAGTAGAGGAGAGATTGGAATTTCACCAAATGTCAAGAAAGGACAAAAGCATATTTGACAGGTTATGTCATTTAAAGGAGACTGCAAATAGCTTGGAATGGGTGGAACATAAGGTCCGTATGCATTATGGATGGAGGAGAAGCTAGCAAAACGAGGTAAAAAGATATTGAAGCTCTTTATTGAAACAAGGAAGAGATTGGGTCCCAGCAAGATATTGAAACAAGGAAGAGATTGGGTCCCAGCAAGGAGGTTTGTTATCATCAAAGGAACCTGTTAGATCTGACCAGCAAAGTAAACTCCACTGACTTTGAGACCAAAGGCCAGTCAAACATTTGCAACTCAAATCTTTCTGATCTGCAAGGAGATCTCAGCATTCTTCCTTGCATGTAAAAGAATCTAAGATCTTATCAGAGTATTGGGCATTTCTTCTGTTCAGACTTATTTGTTTACAGGAACTGCCCCAGTGCCTGAACAAGTAACTCTGATGTGGAAAATGTTCTTTCCCCAAAAAGAGAGTGCTCCTGGCTTGAATTGGAAAATGAGTCAGATAAGCAAGACAGGCAAACCTTAAGAATCGGTATCACTAAAATTTGTTCTACTCTTCCAATGTTTTTGTTTGACTCCATTGTTGTCTTGATTGACAAAGAGACTTTCCATTAACTAGTATGACAAATATTTCAGTGACAAGGCCAACTGTGTCAAGCCAACATGAAGAGAGAGTAGATGTTTAAACTGTGCTGTCTTCTTCACACAACCTATTCTTTAGAGGGAAAATTCTTTAAAAGGCAGAGAAAACTTTGAATAGCACATTCAGTTGAGAACATCTTAAAAATGGCAATTAATCATATCTAAAGTTCACTGATCATGAATTTGGTATTTGTATTTTGGATGGTCTTTTACTTGATCGGTTTCTACCAGCAGTAGGAAGTCTGAATGATTGGGCGGCACAGGTTAAAACACCTACAGATGGCAATGATATGTTCTTGATATACATGTAGCCTGCCTAGAGAAAGTTTAACTTATCAAGTCATGTGATTTGAACCCAGGCCTGTCAGTCTATGAGAATATAAATGCACTGCTTCTTATTTCAGAATTCCCTGGATGAAGTTCTACTATGACCTTTAACTTATAGAGTTGTTATTTGTCTCATGGAACAGTTATGGGCTCAGTGATGGAAAATTTCATGTCATGGTTACCCCAATGCATTTGATGATGGTGCAATGATCAAAAAGATGCCGGTGATGACAATTGAACGTCCCTTTGCCTTCCCAGCCTCCTTCATATATTCTCAGGCATAGGATGACAAAGGGAAGTCCACGAGTCACATGAAGAAAGACTGTAGCCATGGGAACAGGAACGGGAGCTCCTCTGTTTGACTCCACCCCACTCTCCAGGCCATCACACCGTCCTACCTCCCCCTCATGCTGTGTCCTTGATTCCTCCACCATCTTTCCACCGATCATTATCCCCTGCCCAAAGTTCTTCCAATGACTAATTCCAACTAAACCAATGCTCAAAAATGTGTCTGGCATAGTTTGTATTCAAATACAGTGGTTACCTCAGTACTCATTGTTAATTTGTTCCAGAACCTGTGATGAGTCCTGAAACCCACGAGTACTGAATAATGAAACATTTTCTCTTGCAGTGCAGCATAGCGACTCCTACAAGTTCTAGCAAGTGCAACAAGTCCTGAGCAAGCGACAAGTGCTAAAACATTTTTTTCTTGTCAAAATGCAAGAGTACAGGGTTTGATGAGAGCTCTGAAATGGTGAATACTGAAATATGACTGTAGTTACTGAATAAAATAATACCCTCTAAATCCTCCAATGTAACAGAATATTAGGGGAGTGTCTTGTTGAATGAAATGACTCTTCTGTAGGGAGCAAAGAGCAAGTGTTTTAGAATTACGTCAGCCTAGGAAGGTAATAATGCCCACCTTGCATGTTTTTGTGAGTATTAAAGAGGTAATATGTATAACAATGCCAAGCATGGTGCCTGGAACATATGAGGATCTCAATAAATGCTCATTTCCCTCTTCCCTAACTTATGTGGTATTTTAGGATAATAAGTAATAGGGAGTAACTAATCTCTAATGTGTTTGGATGTCTTAGAAGAGACAGAGATAAACAGCAGTCATTGGGAAGGATAAACAGAAGCCATTGTTAGGAATTTCTAAAGGAAATAAATGTCTCTATGGTTATTTTTCTTGGTTGGGGTTTAAGAGGAAATTCGTTGTCCATCAGTGATACTTACCAATTTGGTCTAATTGGCAACTACCCCAAAATGAATATAACAAGCGGGAATCAAGAGAGAAAAACGGCAGGCATCCTGTCAAAAAATAAAATCTTTGAAATTTCTACAACCCAATGGTCAGATACACATTTTATTAAAGCAGACTGATCACCCAATTTATATAAATTTATACGTGTGATGGCAGTCCAAGCTGCACATTCAGATGTGTGCACAGCATCAGATAGCCCTCCTGCACCACCTATAGATGTCCCGTCACTTCCTCAATTCTGTAAATAGGTCCTCAGTGTCAACATTCCCTTTGCTGGAGGAAGTAGCCTTCACTATTCTGTTTCAGCCTAGAGAGGGTTGCTGTGGTGGATCAAGGGTTGAGTCAGTTCATGTACAGTGTCTGAAACAATGCTCAGTACTCAGTAAATTCCTCAAGAAATGTGAGTTGTATTATTAACTGTAATAATAATTATGAATCTTTCAATTCTGTGTCTTTCAAGACTGAACAGAACTGGATGCTCCCTTCCCTACTTTTAAAAACATCTTTCTAATTTCTGGAGATTTGTGTCCTACTCTCAGGTGATTAGCTACTGTTGACCTAAAAGAAGCACTTTTTCAGAGACAAATGTACGTAATTTCTTTTCTTTTCAAAGAGAAATTGAAACCAATGCCAACATGTCACTCAATATACATAATATTATTTACTGAAGAGATTCCCACATTTCCTTTTCTTCTCTTCCTCTGATTGGCCAAGAACATGACTAATTAGAGAGATAAATAGATACAGTCATATATATATTATACCTATGACATCTATATCTATATCATTTTTCTTTTTATTTTCCCATCTCTTTATCTTCAAAAAAGTCATTAAAGCTATTTCATTACAATAGGTTTCCTACCAATTTGGCTATTCTACCTCTTACTGAATGATAAATTTAATGGTAAATCATGTCTCTGGAGTTGTTAACTTACTAAACAAGCTAACTTTTGGCTAGATGACTTAGGTAGTTTCTCACTTTCAAAGGTAGACTTCAGAGGAGACTCCCATAAGCTTTTATAGCTCTGCTCTGCCCCTTTTTTGTTCCTTCCCTAAAAAAATCATCTATGGAGGCCCCTGACCTTCAAGTTAGGTCTTCTGGCCTTAGCTTCCAAGCCAGACCTGTAGAGCAGCCTCAAACTGTGGCAGGGGTTGGCAGTTGGTGGTTGGGCAGGGGTGGCTGATTGATGATCAGCATTGTAGAGTCTCACCCCACTTTTCACAGAATTTGGTAAATCCTCACTGCCCATAACCTGGCAAAGTTGCCTTTTCATAAGAATGTACTCATTGGGGAAAGTATAAAGCAATATCCCTCGAAGCATAAAATATAAGATTTGTTGCTCTGGGTTCTCAGTAGTTGGAAAAAATAACAAGCCAAGAGGAACTACTGTATATTTTCCAGACAGTTAGTAATTAGCATGTCCCTGAGAACATACAGTCAGCTTGTGAGCACAGGTCTCTGTGGCTGCTCTGCCACAGTGTACAACAATTAGACCGCTCGCTAAATACTGTGAGCGAAGCCTCAAATAGACACCAACACAAACCCTGCTGGAACGGTGGCATGAGCATTTGTTTTTGAAAACACACACAAAATTGGCTTAGCTCTGTTTTTCCTGCAGAGGGAACAGCACAGCCATAGTCTCAGTTTATTCCTTTGTCCCTGCCCCCCCCCCCCCCCCCCCCCCGCCGCCGCCCCCCGCCCTGTTACCAAACTCTAGTGAACAAAAGTTAAAATGACATGTTAGGAAGATCAACCAGAGTTTGGGTATCAGGTACCTGTGATTGTGACCCCAAATGTCTGGATATTTCCTTAACTACCCTCCAGGACATAGTAGAAGAAATGTTTTCAAGGGGAGAAGGAGGGAATAAAAGGCTGAAGATTTTGCATCAAACGAGTTTGATGCCCTAAATACCCTGCTTTTGCTCCTTGCTCAGGTGTCTGGAAAACCTTTTTCTGATTTGGGTTTTCCTGCTGTTAAATGAAATGAAATAAGAAAAATACATCCTAAACTAAGGCTGTGACCGTGCTGAGCAGAGCTGCAGGCTGGAAGTGCAGAGTTCTGAGTTCGGATAAAGGCGGTGCCACTTAATTCACTGTGTAAGTTTAGGCAGGCCACTGACTTTTTCCAAGTGGACTTTCCTATCAGAAAAATTAAGGCAATGAACTGATGAAATAAATAAATAGCCATCCATATATCGAGATATACCTATATATCTATACCAATAGTACATGAATATAGAATAATAGTACATATTATTCTATAATTTACCTTCCTATTACCTTAAGAAGAGTTGATAAAAGGTAAACAATGAAACAGAGATAACTTTCTCTTTTAACTTTAATGATAATATTTCCTGAAAAATTAATCCTAGTTCACATGTAATGCTAGTTTATATTTGCAGCTGAAAACGTGCATATTCAGGAGGGATAAACAATTTAACAAAAATAAAATATGTTTAATTAGACCACACGCTGTTCACTATATTTCTCGGTGTTGAAAGTTTTCTCCTATATCACTTGCCATTATTGCCTGCATTGCACCTATCAAAATCTTCCTTAAAATACCTTGGCCTTTTACCCTCATGAAACAACAATCCCCCCCCCCCCACGTTATCTGTTTGAATTCCTATTGTACTTTGTATCGCTGAAGGGCATTTAACACTTGCCCTTCTCACTTGCTTGAGAAGGGATGCAGGCACACTTCCTGGATCTGTCAGTGATGAGCAGTTTGACCTTGGGGCTATCACCTGATGTCTCTGTGCCTCAGTTTTCTTTCTCATCATCAGGAGTAACAATAATGGTACCCACTTCATAGGGTTATTAGAAGAATTAAATCACTTTTTTTTTTGTAAAGTATTGAGAATAGCACTCAGTAAACACTAGTTATTAATGCATATGTAAAGCTCTAAGTTCTTCAAGGGCAAGCCAGGTCCTAGTTATCTTGCACCCCCTACAACGCTTTGCGTATTGCAAGCACACAAGCCGAACACCGGTAAAGAGAAGTACTGTCAAGGGGAAACATAAAAGAGAGAGCAACTACTATTTATTTTAAATGAAAGGTAATCTGAGTTCTCACTTTTTGCCACATTGTAAAAGCTGAGGAATCCTAATATGTACTTGAGCTCCATAGGAAGCATCTTAAAGCACAGAGGAATGAAGACTAGAGTGGGAGCCACTGTCTCCACAGTGAGCATTACCATCTTCAGCATGAAACAGCTATCGAGCGAGTTGCTGAGTGAGCCAGTTTCCATCACGGGGAGCAGGACCCAGAGGGAAGGGAGCTGGACCTTGGGTGCCCTGGAGCACGATGAAGGACAAATAGCCAATTCCAACTCCAGTAGATTGAACTCATGGTAGAGATACAACAGTAGGGAATTTTTAGTAGCCCTATTATATTAGGATATCTGGTTATGGCTAAGGATTGGGAATAGATTTAGGTTGCTTTGTCATTCACCAGCTCCTAATAGGGAAGATAATTTTACTTTCAGTTTTGGTATTATCAAATTTAAGCATCAAACCTGTTTTCTTGGTTTCATAATTTTTATACATACCCTTTTTATAGGATTAGATAGGATTATTCTCTATCACGTATCCTTAGCCAGTCTCTCCCCTTCGGTTTTCTGACTTGACTGTTTCCTTTTGTTTTAGGAGTGGAGAATTGCCAGCAGGCTGAGTGGGCAAGAGACAAAGTATCTAAACACAGTCAGGCTGGCTCCTCACCCACGGATCTGGAACAATGCAGTGTGTGCACTTGTGGGAAGAAGGCACTGAGCCCCTATATCACATGGACGGGATGACTACTTCCCAGGGCTTTCTGTCTTCCTCCCTCCGTCCTTCTTCACTCCTTCCTTCCATCCTTCCCTCTCCTCTCCTCTCCTCTCCTCTCTTCTCCTCTTCCCTCTCCTCCCTCTTTCTATTATAAAATATATAGTTACTCATAAAAAACAGCATTAAGTTTTTAAAAGGTATAAGTGGAAAAATGTCAATTCTCATATTACCCTTCCCACCTCAAGTCTCACTCTCTAGAAGCTATAGCTAATAATTGTTTACCTGTGTCCTTTCAGATATTTTATTAGCTTATGTGTGTGCACACAAAATTAAAAAAACATAAATGTGATAGTTAACGCACAGTTTTTTAACTTTAGAAAAAAATAAATTTACCTTTGACTATCTTTCCATGTGAGCCCAGAGCTATTGCATTATTCATAATGACTTCAGAGTATTTCACTGTTTGTCTATATATAATTTAATTAGTCACTTATTAGCGAATCTTTGGGTTTCCATTTTTCATTACTTTACACATTGCAATAAATACACATAGTATAAATTCCTATAAGTAAAATTACAGGGCCAAAGGATGTGTGCATTTAAAATTTAATAGGGATTACTAAACAGTTTTCCAAACAAGGTTGTTCATATTTTCACATACACCAGTACATATTTCCATACACTACATTTATTGGCACTAGATATTTTAAAACTTTGTGTTTTGCCAATCTGATACGTTAAAAAAAACCTTTCTTTTTCTTAATTTTCATTTCTTTAATTTTGAGCGAGACTGAACATTTGTATTTTCTTCACTGTGATCTTTCTGCTGATATATTTTGCCCATTTTCTTATAGGAGTTTTCTTTTGGATTTGTACACGCTCTTTGATTATTATGAAAATTAGCCCTTTCTCAGGATAGCAAATATTTGCTTTGCTCTGCTATTTGTTTGTAGTGTTTTCTAATAGGGCTTCTAAACTTTGAATCTATTTTGTATAGAAACTTCGCTTGCATGAATTCAAGAGTCACAATAGCTCTGAGTTTGCTATTATAAGAAGATGAAGGAAAATATGCTAGGTAAGGCAGAAACAAAGTAAAAAACACCTGTTCTGCATATAGAGTATCCAGACAGGAAAGGTGAGGTTTATTTCCAAAGCACTTGCTTTTAGTTTCATTAATTCTGTAAGGTAACACATCCTCCTAGGCTTTATTCCCTTAGCAAGATAGAAGGGAAACCACAACTGCTGAAAAGCTCTACCTTTTAAGTTTTATTGAATAATATGAGCTAAAATCAAAAGAAAAACTAACTAAGGTTGGATTAATAATGACATGTGTATCTTGGTCTCTGAAACAGGTGACCCACTCATCATTTATGAAGAGAAGCTCTAAAAATTAATCTTAATAACTGTCAGTGTCAGCAAATACTCTCAATGATGTATTTACTGGCATTCAAAAGGTTTCAAGAGTCCTTCAGCTGTATCTTGCCAAATTATTAGTTATCACTTAGGGATTATTAAAATGTAGAAATGTCAAGTTGGATAACTGGTATAAAAAGGCTTTAAATCCCTCACAAACTCATCTGCTTATCAGGTCTCATCAAATGCTTCCTGCACAGAGTTGGTAGATGAGCTATTCTTACTCCCTAGGACAGGTCTCTTGTCCTTCCCCACAGTGGGGCCAAAGCCCAGTTATAACTGTTCCTTCTCAGGATGGAGTTGAGAAGCCGACCAAGTTCCATTCCTCTGTGTGTTGCAAAGATTACAGTCATGTGTAGGTTGTATTTTTCAGAATTTATATTTGAAACATAAATATTAACAGTATGGTGTTACAGGAACATAGAACTTATTCTATTAATTTTTAAAATCTTGGGATTTTAAATGTTACCAAATAATGTGCAATAAAATATATGGCTAAGGCTTCATTATGGAATGCTCACGCATTATGCACAGTGCGGCACATGCAAGTACTCTTAGGCTAGAGATCTGTTTGCGTTCGTTAACTAAACTGGGATGGTCTAAAATAACCTATATAATTTTAGACAGCTTGTGTCAGTCTGATTCCACAGGGAAATTACAATTTCCAGAGCAAGTGAAAGACTCTTCAACTACATATCACTAAAAAACTCACAGATGAAGCGTGAAAGAGCAAGATATGAAGCACACACTATAGGAGCTATTTATGGAAAAGGCTCCCTAGTGATATTGGAACAAATAGGTGTATCCTATTTATAAATGGCAGATACATTTTATCTCATCTGCCAACTCCAGCTTCTTAACAACCATCTGGAATGCTATGCTGAAAAGGTGTGGCAAAAAGCTGCCAGTTGTACCCCAATATTTATTTTTCCTTTCCTTTGTAGTGATAGAATTTTTAGCTGGCTATGTGTTTGCCCAGGATAAAGACTACATTTTGACCCCTTTTTAATTAGATGTGAACATGTGACCAAATATTGGCGCATAGTATATAAGCCAAAATGGTGTGTTTGACTTTCTTATTGTGCCTTTAAAGGGGAGGGTTTTCCCTTGCTCCTTTCTGATTCCTTGTGGCCAGAATGTAGAGGTGATGGTGGGCTCCCATGGACCATGAAAAGAGAGATGGGCAGAGCAAAATAAAGGAGAAACCTGAATTCTCAACACGGTGAGGTTGTCACATCAGATCTGGACTCGTGTTCACAATAACCTCTGCATAAGGAACAAACTCCTGTCTCATTTAGGTATCCATTGTTTTAAGTCTGTTTTTATTGTTGTTCAGTTAGACTTGTCCTCCCCTTTCCCCCATTGCTCATGCCCACCATCTTCATTATAGCAGCAGAACCTGTGTTCCAATGCATGAAAATGGTTCTGGGTTTATACGGCTCAGAGGGAAGAGCGTCACGCTAGGTTTGCAGTGTTGACCGTGGGCAAGGGACCCAGAGGTTTCCTGACAACTCTTACTGTGTGTATATCCAGCTTACTCAACATGGACAGCTTTCCAAGGAAACTCTCATGTAACTCATACCCTTTATCTCCCCTTTGTCATTCGCCTCCCTCTCTGTGCTACCGTTGACCACTTAAGGCTTGGCCTCTCTGTATTTGGTATAAATACAAGCAAATGAGACTGACTTAACAATCATAAGAATAAAAATAAGTAATATGTATATACTTATATCATTTCTTTATACATAAATGATCATAATCTTTTAAAATAGCCTCCCGGCATGCTATGTGCTATTTAAATGATTCTGCTGTTACTAAAACAGTTTTGAAACTTTTTAAAAACTATAAATTCACACATTTCTTCTAATAATATGACTGGGTCAAATCACTTAAATCTCTTTCATGCCAAACCAGCATCTCTTTATTGAGCAAGTAGTATGTACATTAACATTCATTTTGGTGTCAGAAAGGTTGGTAAATTCCTTAAGGATTTATGGTGCTCTTTAGATAATCTATGTCAAATTTCCCAGGTAAGTTGATCTCATAATTTAACAATAAGAAAATACTCATACGTAAATGGTGTCTACTGCAGTCCAGGGAAATAAGGGACAAATACCAGAAATGAAAGACGAATCTTTAAAAAGCACTGTTTTGTGATGCTTTATTTCATGAATTTATTCATTCGCTCAAGGTTTATATTACTGTTTTGCTCCCTTATTTACAAAATAATTTTCAGGAATTTATTGATAAGAAATTAGAGTTTTATTTGTATTTAGTTTTGAACTCTTTAATCTACTAGAACCTTAATTTATTAGCATACTCCTTGGGCAATGAATTCTAGTGATAGGCTCTCCAGGGACCTACTGGTATATAACTACATTTCTGGGCCTCTGTCTGTAACCCCAAACCAGCTACTGATTGTGAACTGTCGGATTTCTCTGAGCATCCAGCACGCTGACGGGGAGCTCCCACTGTTGAGCACATTTCTAGAGTCACCGAGACTGAAACGTGTTAAGCAATGGTGCTAAGAGCAGGGGCTGCTGAACTGGGAACTGATCGACGTCATGAGCCAGTGCTGCCTGCTAAGCAGGTCAGTGTATCTCTCCAAGTGAGAGACAGCTTCCTTACAGCCATTATAGTGGAGAGGTCAACTCGAGTCCATTTCCAGTTTTCGAATACGCTGAGAGCTCTAACACAGACAGTGATTTGGTCCTCACTCAGGAGAGAACAGATTCAGAACATACGGAGTGAGACATAAGGAAGAACTACCCAACAGCAAGTGACTTGAGAATCTGAGGGACATACAGGAGGGCTGACACCCAGCCTGCGCTGTGGATTTAGGATACCAAAGTCTTCACAGGTTGTTAAATATTTTGAATCTTATACATGCCTTTTAAGTAGGACAGATTAGCTTGGAAATGTGGCTCTGCTGAATCAGGATGAGCTATTGAAAATATTAGGGAAAAATAGCAAGAAGAAAACTCAAGGTAACAAGCTTAGTCAGACCAGTGTTTCCTACGGAATGTGATTGGCATTTGGGCCAGGCTATTCATGCAAAACCACCCTGCACATGGTTGAATAGCAACATTCCGCCTCCTCGTCTGTGCCATTCAGCAGCACCAGTAACTGTGTCAACCCCAAGTCTCCTGATATTTTAAAGTGCCTTCTAAGAGGCAGTGCCACTCCAGTGGAGGACTGCTGTAGCCGTGTTTGAGAATTACCGCCTAGAAATGGCGGTAAGGGAGCTAGGATATAAACGATACAGTCATGAGTATGTCTTCCTGATTACGGAAATTTCACTGAAACGAAATGCTTTAAATTGGTTGTGTCACCTCACAGAGATGAGCTTTTTAAAATAAAATCTCCTGTAACCAATTGGACTTTACCACTGTTGGCTGACTCTGTGCATTAGAGTATTTCTGGGGCTCATCTATCATCCAAATCAGGGAAAAGGGGAAGTATTTGTTCCATAATAAAGCATAACTTCTCAGGGATGATAGTCTCTACTGCTGAGAGACAGTGTTATCGTCATTGTGTATCTCAGTTTGTGTGAGTATGCACACAATCATAGCTGAACAGGTGTGTTGGCTTAGGGACTGAACAATAAAACGCATGTGTTTTCCAGAGAACTCCAAATAGCATTATCCTCAAATATCAAATTTAATTATGTTTCATGAATTTTGCAATTGTTTCTGCTACTTCTTTACGTAACAATGCCAAGCCCATTTCAATCTGCTGCTTTAGAGAAAAGTACTCTCGGTGGCCTCGCCTGATGAGGCCACACTCAAATGTCAGTTGTTACAAAGGAGAAAGGAAAGAGGAAACAGGAAATTCCCTTTTAGGTACATCCTGACAGTAGCAAAAGCACTGGTCAAGGAAACTTAAACCTATCTGGATACTCCTATCAATTAATATCACAAAATAGGTGTATCTATAACGACTGTGTCTGTAATACCTCAGACCTACAAATTTAGTCTGATGTAGATTCCACATTATGGTAGGGAGATGATAAACTCAGAAAATTCTAGTCTTATAAGAAAATATCCTGCAACCAAAGTTGATGTTCACAATATAATTGGACATGCAATCCCAATAAAAATTTGCCTTCAACTAAAATAAAATTCAAATACAAAGAAGTAATGCTCTAGTCAAACTTAGCTGAAAGAGAACTAGTTTCTGTCCTCTTTTTCCAATCACCTTTTTGAATAAAATGGTAAATTACAAGAAGAAAATCTGATATTGGACCAAATCTAAACTTCTAAGATACATTCTGGGCCAATTCACATTTAACCCAGATTCTGACACCTCCAGCAATTAGAGTAGCCAACAGTCCTAACTGATACTCATAGTCGTTACTCCAACACACTGAAATAACTTGACTCTCTAAAGAAAGGTTAAGTTTTCTCATTATTCTCTGTTTACTTAGGCAGGAGGAATAACTACAGTTTAGAATATATTTTCAATTAATATAGAAACCCCCCCGAAGGCGTTTTCTTGTTATTGCCACAATGACCAAGAATGAAAATTAATTACCCTTCAATAGGTAATGCTAACAGAGGTGGGTGATGGGCTCCAGACTATAATTTTGAGCCTCATTTTCCCCTTGGGACCTGAGGATTCATGGCTTCTTAACAACCACAGCCAGTTTCCATTTGCTCTAGAGATATTCTGATGAATGCCCTAGACTCTGATGGGCTTTGAATGGAAGGGTACGGGCCTCGGGTTGGAACTCATGGCAGCCAGGCCATATAAACATGGCACACGGCTTCCCGCCGGGGCACCACAGTGCACCAAAGTCAGGAAGGCCACCCATCTTTCTGAACCTCCACACGCCAGAGTCCTGTCATTTACTGACTCATTTAATCACAACGCTGTGAGGAATTATTGTCCTTGGTTCACGGTTGCAGAAGCAAAGCCTAAGAGAAATACAGTAATTTGTTCAAGGTCACAGAGCCAAGAGGATCTGAACTTCAGGCCTCCCTGCTGCTTTCAGCTTATTATCACTGGCAATAAAAAAAGATCTCCTCTTTTTCCAAATGTTATATTCTTCCTTGTAAACTCTTTAAAGAAAGCCACAATTTCTGGGGATTTTCTAATCTTCCTTTTTAAGAATTGCTGAATAATACAGGGTCTAGCAAGAGTAAAGCCTGCTTGAGTGTGGTTTGTAGGGTAATATTACGGATGTAATAATTTACAGTTTTAATTTGAAGATTTCACCTAAAATGTCACATGGTGTGCTTTAGTGTGATATTGTTATGTTACAGAATTAAATGCTTGTGATTTTATAATAAAAGATTTTGTAATAAAAAGGGGTGTTGTTTGTGCTGGACCCTGTATTTGTTTGAATGGTTTTTGGCCTGGTAACAGTAGAACTTCAGCTTGAAAAAATGATTGTCAAATTTTTTGGATGAATTTTAGAATGCAAAAATGTTATTAATTTTTATATTTTGAAAGAATTGTTAAAGAATTATTGGACAATATTTGCCATTATGTTGTCACTCAGTTAAGAAAATATTTTTTAAAATCTACCCTGTATGTTGCCAACACAAGTTAAAAAATGTTTCAGTACTGAAATATTTATGGACGAAATATTTATGATAATGAAACATAATAAAAAATTTATGGATGTCTGGATTTTCTTCAAAATTATTCAGAGGAGAATGTAAGTGTATATATATATATAGTGGTATCATACATCTATGCAAACATACATACAGGGTCTGTCCAGAAAAAGTCCAGCCACTGACTTATAATGAGAATGGTTTGCATGACATCGATGTAAACTGGCAGCCAAGGAGAGTGGACTGGAATGCACATGCATGAACAATGACAACTGCACTGTGCCAGTCAGTGGGGGCAGTAGAAGCCATTGAGTGAGCATGTGTACTGTGTGGCCATCACATTCAAAATGACTGAGCAAGTAGAGAAACGAATCTGCATTAAATTTTGCATTAAGCTTGAACGTTTCTCCATGGAAACTGTTCAGATGATTTAGAAGGCTGCAGCTAGGGGCAACTGGTGATTGGCAGCTTCATCATGACAACGTGCCCAATCATGCATCACCTCTCATGCAGACTTGTTTGGAGAAACATCAAATCACCCAGGTGACTCAGCCTCCCTACAACCCAGATTTGGTGCCCTGTGACTTCTTGCTTTTCCTAAAATTGAAATCACCTTTGAAAGAGAAGAGATTTCAGACCATCAGTGAGATTCAGAAAAATATGGTTGGGTAGCCAGTGGTGACTGGAGGAACTGTGCGAGGTCCTGAAGTGCCCACTTCGAAGGGGACTGAGGCGCCCCCTCCAGGGGCATCATTCTCCTATGATGCATCATTGTCCCATGTACAATGTTTCTTGTATCTTGTATATTCTTAAAAAAAGGTCTCTATTTTTCATATTGCATGGCTGTATACCTTCTGGACAGACCTTGTGTATGTAGGGGAATGTAGGAAATATATATAAGACTGACCTACAAGACTGCCCATAGGCTGATAAATGTAGCAGCTGACAGTTGTAGGAGGTTATTACAATATTCTTTAACTAAGTATTTGTTTGAAATTACCAACAATAAAAATGTATACAAAAAGTATGAAAGTATGCTTGGGATGTTAAACTCTCATTAGGTTACCTATACGTTACCTTCTGGAACAGTCCTCTGGTACTCAGTCTTTGTGTCTAGCAATGTGCTAAGTTGATTCAACTTGTGTGAATATGGGCACATCAACAAAATAAATAGAGATATTGTTTATTATGAACACTTGTTTATTTTAGTTCAGGCTTAGTATATGTGATGTTTGGCAAGACGAACTAAAGGTTTGGGTCACCTTTGATAATTCACTTAAATCACCTCTGTACCTCACTCAGTCTGATTTTTGAAATGAATGATTATATAGTCTCACAAATATCAGCCACAGCATTGCTTTTATTCACGGACATTTAGGAATTAGGATAATACTCTTGGGATATATGCATATAGAGTACATGCAGCTTCACTCCCTTGCCTCTCTCTCCCTCTTTCATACTTGCCTGATGAAATCCCAGCACATGCTCAGCTCAGCTTTATGCTTAATCTACTGCTGGAGCTGCACACGGGTGGAAGGAAAGCCTACAACACTGATGACTCAGACCACTGCAAATTCTTGATGACACATATCAACCGGGTCCAGGTCACCGTGGGCTAACCTTAAATTTCCCTAGTCCAACCACTCTCCCAGTTTCTACATCAACTGTAGTGTTTTTCTCTTCCAAATATCCTATATCTCTTTCCTTCCACTTTCTCAGACCATGACCTGCATTATTTTCTTTAGAAATAGAAATTATCCCATAGAACTCTCTGATCTTCCCACCAGGAAATGCTGCATCCTACCCACATCTGCACCCATATATTTTTGCCTTTCCTCCTGCTACGCAGGATGAAATTGCTGCTATTCTATTTAAGGCCACACTGTTCACTTGTGCATGGAACCTCATCCCTTCCCCTCCTTCCCAGGGACCTTATTCCAATTCCCCTGAGACTGGTCTTCAACTTTTTTTTCTTTTCTGTAAAAACATACTCATTAGAAGCTCTAAATAAATAAAAACTATAAAAATAGAAAAAAAAAGAAGCTCTAATCTACAATAGTATCATTATTTTAAGAATATGCTGGCATCTCTATGGATGACCATGCAGCATCCTTGATGTGTCTATTCCTCACCCCGAATGCTCAGTTCATTGGCAACCCTCTTGAGCTCTACCTTCAAAATATGTCCTATGACCAATATTGTGACGAAAAGGTTCTGGGGACAGAGAGCAGTGGTAATTGCATAACAATGAATTTACTTAATGCCACTGAATTTACACTTAAAAATGGTTAAAATGGTAAATTTTAGGTTGTGTATAATTTGCCACATTAAAAAAGATCAGTGAAGAAAAAAATATATATTTGAGTCCAAACACTTTTTACTACCACTATTGGTCCCATCCTAATTCAAACCACTGGCATCTCTTACCCCCATTATTGCAGTTGCATCATAAACACCTCCCTGCATTTAATGTGGCCCCTACCGCAGGCTGGTCTCTGCACACAACAGCAGAGTGATGTTTTAAACCCTAAGGGGGATCCTGTAACTTACCAGATCAAAGCACTGTTAGAATGAAATCCAACTCTTTACAAAGGTCTTGCTCTTCCCTGAACACCTGGGGCCTCTGTCCCTGCTTCCACTCTCTACAGAATGTTCTTTTCACAGTTGGCCCCCTGACTTCAGGTCTCTGCTTACATATCACCTCCTCACAGAGGCCATTCCTGACCACCTAATTGATACTATCCTCCCAACACTTATGTGCTCACATGGACACACACCGATATCTTTCTGCTTTATTCTCCTTAATAGTGCTTTTTACTACTAGACATCATCTATTTACTTATCAACATACTTACTTGTAACTCTGCCCCTCTTGACTTAAGCTCGATTATCCACCACTGCTTTTCTAGACCTTAACCATGACTAGTACATAATAAGAATTGAAGAAATATTTGGTTACTAGAGGCATGAGCATAATTGTTTGAGGCTTTGCATATTCAACTTAAAGTTTAGAAAACTGCAGTTGGAAGAGCGTTCCAACGCAGGCAACTGCTCACATCGGAAAGGACTCTCCTTTAAAAACAAAGCCCTTCAACAACCAGTGCTGCTACTTCAGGATAGACTGCTGGCGGCAGGAATGAGCGGAGGAAGGGGAGAGATGAGAGCATAGAGGTCAAGTGCCATGAAAAACGTCAAACACTGTGCTTGTAATATGCAATTATAAATAATTGGGATGCTGATGGAAAGGAGTTTAAAGGTCTCCTGAGAAAGATTCACTTAATATTTAAGAACAATTCTTCAGAAGATTATATCATTATGTAAGAAAATAGACTCGAAAGGTTACTATGGCATGCAGATCACCCCTCAGTGAGGAGGAGGAATGTGGTTAGTGAAGAAAATGCTGAGTGTGCACCCAGACCTCCCAGGATTGCCATAAGTGTGATAAGTGGTGGACAGAATTTGTGTGGTGTAGCGATGCTGTGTCATCTGGTCTAGTGTCTACTTTTCAGGAGACTAAATTGGGGTCCCCTGAAACTGAGTTCTGCTGGTATACTTTAGATTTCCTAAACTTTTAAAGAATGAAAAGAAAAAACAAAAGGGATTTTTAAAATAAACTTCTAGAATAAAATGTTATTTTAATATGAAGAACCACATTACTGCTAATTTGATGTAAAGAAAAAGTCGTGTCCAGATTACTAAGTAGAATTACTATGCTAAAATATTGCCTGAAGATTGCATTAAAGGTTTGTAGTCTTTATTCTGCTGTTTCCCGTTATAACCAGGTCAATTTTCCCCCTCCTTTTTTGGTCATGTTCTGGAGGCTTTTCTCGGTGGGCACTTGACTGGTAACTGAGTGGAGGTTCAAGGTCCTGCACGACTTCTGGGAGCCCCTGGCTGCTCCCTCCCTGCTTTGTGGCGTGAGTGTAGTAGTAATAAGAGAAGTACATGTAATTACTCATGAGTCCCTCACTTGAAGGGTGACCCGCAATCTCAGTTTACCTGGGACCAGAAGGGCTGGGGAACATGAATCTTTCATTTGCTGTATATGGGAAGGTCCTGGGCAGATGATTTGGTCACCCTTCCACTACTAAGTTCAGTGCTTGAACTGTGGTAGGAGCTAACAGAATGCTTTTAACTTCCTGTGAGCTCAGGGATCTTTGCTGGGCATCTTTAATCCTTCTCTTCCCATTTAATTACGTTTACTGAGTGAGAGACTGTAAGTTTCCAATATGCCTCAAGTGTAGTTCCCAAAGCAAGAAGAAAAATTATGTTTATAGATTATTATGATTATAATTACCATGTGGCTCTCTCCACCCCATCCCATTCCAGTTACTCTCACTTAACCCACTCTGGGGGGGCAGCCCTACCCCAGACTCTAGGCCTAATCCTGAGGGTGGACTTGGAGCATTGCCGGAGTCTTTTTTTTTTTTTTTAAAGATTTATTTATTTATTTACTTTTAGAGAGAGGTAAGGGAGAGAGAAAGAGAGGGAGAGAAACATCAATATGTGATTTCCTCTTGCATGCCCCCTACTGGGGACCTGGCCTGAAACTCAGGCATGTGCCCTGACCGGGAATCGAACTGGCGACCTTTGGTTTGCAGGCCCATGCTCAATCCACTGAGCCACATCAGCCAGGGTACATTGCAGGAGTCTTAAATCAGCTTCTCTGACCTTATCTTCAGCTCAGTTACCTGAGTTTGTGCTTCCCTTGACTGGGTCTCCACTTGTCAATGTGCTTGTGTGCTGCTACCTGCCTTGACAGTATAACTAGGATTCAGGGTTTCCACGCATGGCCCCCAGGGAGTGTATGGGATCCAGCTCCTCCAGCACCCCACCCTGGACGTCCTGACCACCTGCGTTGGCCTGGGCTTCAGCTCCACATTGCTGGGCTCTGGTCCTCCCTTTGCCTCCCTGGGAGGGCCATCCACACATGTAGCACCTCTGTGTGCTTTGGAGAAAGGCGACTTCCAGATAGATAAATTACAAATGGGGCCCTGTTTGGGTTGGCCAATTAGAAGAACAGAACATCCTTTCCTTAGGCAGTGTGTAAGGAACAGGGCTTGGCTAATGGAACCCTGGCTGGTTTTAACTGCTGCTGGTGCCCCTTAGCTGAGTGTACAATTTACATAATTGCACCTACTTGTCCCCCTAATGCTACTAACTGTCTCAGGTGCCACCGGGGCCTGACATGATGACATGCTTGGCTTGTCTGGACAGATTTTATTTCATTACTGAGCACTAAACTTGAGTAAATGCGTTCCTTGTCCACCCTGCTCCCATCTCCTTCGGCTTTCAGATCGCCCCTGTGTATGGTCCCATTCTTAATCTGATGGTGTGAAAACAGTTATGCTACACCCTATAAAAACTTAAACAGATAACTCTAATTCTATACCTTTTACTCATTCTAGCAAACATTATAATACAATTCAATTTCAGTATAACAAAACCTATTTGTCCTTGCTTATAGTGCTTTATGACATTTGATCAA
The DNA here is from genome assembly GCA_004026765.1 of Micronycteris hirsuta. Classification (NCBI taxonomy): domain Eukaryota; kingdom Metazoa; phylum Chordata; class Mammalia; order Chiroptera; family Phyllostomidae; genus Micronycteris; species Micronycteris hirsuta. The sequence continues at coordinate 81,203 of PVJI01002650.1, read as the reverse complement.
TGCTGGTCTTTGGATAGATTTTCTAGTCTTGTCTACTCTCTCTCTCTCTTTTTTTTTTTCCCCCAGGATAATACTGTGTTTTCTCTTTCCAAAGACAGTTGAGGATTCTTAGATAGAAGAGAGCTCATTAATATAATTTTGATTTCAGGCCTATACCAACTTTATGGTTCTAGGCTTCCCTGTGAAAAAGATGAGGGTATGAAACCTGACTGCCTGCGCAGCGGTAGTTCCTGAAAAGTAAAACCAGAAAACAGAGAGTAAGGCAAAGAAGCCGAGGTCTGACCGGCTGAACGCCCCAGACCCGGGGGGAGTGGTTACCGCAGGAACACCGCAACTGGGGCGGATGTAAAGCAAAGGCTAGAGAAGAGAAGAGCCATTCAGACAAGTCGCATCACATTACACTGAACTTTTGAAAACTTATCTAGCCAGCAAGAATCTTTTTCTTATTTGGAATTGCAGGCTTTCAAAGTTCAATCACTTCAATTCAAGCGTCCCTGATAGGACATACAATTACCACAAAGTTTGAGCCTATCATGAAGCCTTGCGTGTTACTTTGTGAAAAAAAAATTGAATTATTTTGTGAGAAGGGACAGTAGATTATTTTCATACCTCTATCACATTTAAATGCAAGGCACTAAGTGGTCAGGGGAGCATGGCTGTTTTTACAATGCTACCTTCCACAGTTAAAACAAATGTGTCCACCATAAAGAAAACAGAGAACATACAGACACTCAAGGGAGAATTTTAGTGTAACCACTGGATATGTATTATGTGGTCTACATATGCCTAAATACCTGCGTGTCAGGGTATGTACCTGCAATGAATGAATACACACAGAAAACTGAAACAGAACTGAAGTTTCATCAGGATGCTTACACACGAAGCTTTAGTTTAGAGAACATCAGTTCCCTTGAAATGCCCTTGCCCAGCCATGTCTGTGCTAAGACGAAAGCTGAATATTTTTTTCCCAGTTACTCAAAATAGCTTCATAAGTAGAAACAATTTCCCTAGGGTGCCTTTCGTCCTTAAGAGTATTGTGTAAAGGATGAAGGAAAAGTTTAGAGAGGAAAACACATCTGCATTTACAAACCCCAGAAGGGGTGGAATTTTTCATGCATGATAAATGAGATGGAGTCCACGAACGAGGTGGGTAACCACTTCTTCCGCCTCCAGTGGTCCTCCTCCGGAAAACCCTCTAATTCTAACCACTGGCTCATGGACATAATCACCCGTGTTGGAAACCTGCTCGAGTTTTCAAATTATTTCTGCACAGTGCACTTAAAGTTATTCGTTTTCAATAGACTTCCTAGGAGGCCTGACAGAGGGAAAAGCAGCTACTTACTTGTGTTTATCTTTTGGAGTGAAATATGCTTTTCCAGTTGTCTCCTAAGCTTCACCTCTGCTCCGTATTTCCCGGTGGTCCCGTTGTCAGCCAGAATGAAGTGGGAATGCATGCTGTTGAGGACAGTGAGCTTGCTCATGGGATTGGACATGGTCTGGTAGGGCCGGACAACCTGTGAGATTGCGAAAGAAAGAGAAGGAAGTCAGAGAAAAGAAGGAAAAATGGTAAAAGGAGAACTGAACAGAGAGAAAAGAGGAATGAAGGAAAATCAATTCTTTGGTACGGTGAGAGTATAGTGTACTTCCTCTCCCTAATGCTGCTTTGGGCAGAAGCAAGATTTATGGTAAATGTTCTATTCATAGCAAGATCATGCTTAAAGGGTTACATGTTTATTTATTTACTGAACACATACAGAAACTAGAGTTTGTACTTTCATTGTACTCAAAAATTGGCATGTGAATGACTGTTTCATTTTGAAGTTAGTCTGTTATTTGCTGATGAACTAAAAATAATTGGAAAAATTAGTTATTTTCTTTCTTTCTTTCTCTTCTTTGTCATGTCCATACTCTAATATGCACAGCAGAGCAATCACGATTCTGGAGAATAGTGGGGACTGGGGACCCAGAGGGTGAATTTTTCTGTTAAGCTCATTCGATAATCTGACATTCTGTTATTTCAAATCCACACGGTTTTTACTAGGGGCCTTATGTATGAGGGAATATTGAATGTAAAATAACTACTTCATGAGAAGAATATGAATTGGGCTCAAAATAATCATCATTATCTTGGGTTTTTTTGTTGTTGTCATCTGAATTTCATAGTGAATTACCCTACCTAAGACAACAATTCTTAGTGTGTTCTTTAAGATTTTTGATATAAGAAGAAAGCAAAACCTATCATGAGCTAGTTGCTTTACATTCATTATCTATATTCCTTGCAACAATCTTACAAGGAAGAGGCTGTTACATTTATTTTGTAGATAAAGAAACAGGTAAAGTACATTTTCTAAAAGTTTATTATGCATGGAACCAAAATTCACACCAAGGACCGCCTGATTCCCAAATCTATGCTTATTTCCCTTTCCACGGGGCTCACACAGTGAAACAATGTTTCATTTTACCCGTCAAATACTTAGGTAGAAACTTCCCTCAAGACTATGGAAAAGAACGTTCAATAGGCTCATTGTTCAACAGCGTCTTTACAGTTTTCTCTGTACTGAGTCATCAAAATTGACAGGACAGAAATAAATGCTGTTGGGCTTTTATTTCTGTGCCATTGTGTAGTGTATACATTACCTATAAAAGTGAGATGCTATTTTTCATTTTCACTATTTAATAACTCACCATGAAAAGATATAGAGTAAGACTGAGTAGTTTGTTAAAGGAATTACGAAGTAATTTAGTAAGGACAGTCTTCAACAGTGAAGATCTCAGGAAAGTCATTTCTTTTTTTTAGACCTTGTTGCTGATTTTGAAACTTCACATTTCTCCAGTCTGTGCCTGATAAACACAAGCTACTCAATAAATAGTGAATGAATGAATGAATAGGACAACTGGAGACAGACATGCTTTGTTCAAAATAGTAAAAAAAACCCTTCTCTTTTCTTAATTGTTTGGGGTTGATTTAATCCAAATTTAAGATGTGTAATTCTGAGCTTTTGAAATAGCCTTCATTCGTTTTAACATATGTCCTGTTTGTTAATGTAGCATTACTATAACATTAATTCATAGCTTCATTTTCATTGGCTCTTGTTGAGAAAGGAAACACAGAACTTTTTGATGATTGTTTCCATGGAGCAGTATCCTATTCCTTCTTTGTCTGTGTTACTGAATAGAGTCCCCCGAAATACAGAGACAATGGTTGGCTAACTCCATCCTGATCTCTTTATCACTGGAAGAGTAGGCTGCTTGTGGTTGAAATTCCCATTTTGCTGTTACTCATTTTTTATCATAAAACATTCATTCTACATCAGAATGAAAGTTAATAAATATTAATGCTTTGTTGAAAGTGGCTTAGCAGAAAGACTGTCTATTATTCTTAAAATGCCTCTGCATTGTCTTTTTGGAGAAAAGAAAAAATACTTTAGTTACCGTTCTCCCTTTTCTAGCAGCAGGCTCCACACCAAGGAGGAAGACCCAAACAAATCTGTGAGCGGTGGTGGGGGGAGTCAGCAGACTTTTTAGAGGTTCAATTCTGTGTGACAATGACCTCAGACATTTGTTCTAGCTGAGACACAAGGGCTTGTTTCTAATTTCTGAGAACTTAGTTATTAAGACCATCAGATAATATGACGTTTTGAAATGAAGAAAGGCATGAAAACAATTCTGGGCCAAGCTCATGTTCTCACCACAATCTAAGAATAAAAGAACATAATTAAAGCATCAGACTACGTTTTATACATCTTTTTCTCCACCACAAGATTCTAAGGACATTGGTGCTTCTGTCTTCTGAGTGTTGACCTCCTTCCCTTGTGAAACATGGCACAGCAGTTCTTTGGGAATACTGTACATTTGAATCAGTCATGCAAGAAAATCAAGTTTACAGTATCACTCATGCATTTTAGTTTCTTCATCTTTATGGTTCCCATTTCTTTTGACTTTATGTGAAGGAGAAATTAAAGGTGATTATACTTTGGCAGAAATTATGACTGCTGAATAGGGGGTGTAAGTCTAAAATAATGAAAATGTCCTTATTTACTTTCTAGTCATCATTGAGGGAAGATGTGCTGAATCCTGAAACAATTCTGAATGTATAAGCCATAGAAATCTGTTTGAAACCCAGTTCTGTCATTGGCTGTTTGAATCTGTGTCTCATATTTTTAATCTCTGGAAGGAAAAGAGTAAAACCACTTACTTTAGATGAGATTATATGTGTGAAGCACCTAAAACCACGTCTAACTCCTACCAGGCAATCTATAAACGTGATTTTCTTCTTAAAAATTTTTTTTTAAAATTTATTTTTAGACAGAGGGGAAGGGAGGGAGAAAGGGAGGAAGAAAAACACCAATGTGTGGTTGCCTCTTGTGTGCCCCTCACCAGGGACCTGGCCTGCAACCCAGGCATGTGCCCTCACTGGGAATCGAACCTATGACCCTTTGGTTCACAGGCCAGTGCTCAATCCAGCCAGGGCATGTAATTCTGTTTTATTTTACCAATTATAAAGTGATTTTCTAATTGCAAACTGGTGACCAAAAGGAAATAATAGGAGACAAATCACTGACTTTTGATTTACCCAAGGGATTTAAATCAAGCAATGTAAGTAAAGGCAAAAAATGAGCAATTTTTGGAAAAACATGCAAAGTATTTTTTCTTTGCTGTGTCTTCCCAGGCCATTGAAGAAGGTGATGCTCTGGAACTATTTGTTGGTGATTTACAAAGTAGGAGATCATTTCTCAAATATTTCAGAGAAATTACCTACAAAAACACTTGATATTCTTCATTACAAACATATCAGCAGTCTATTTTTGTCTGAGTTTCAATTTGCATATTTGCAAAAGATTTACTGATCTTCCTGCGATGTTTTTCAAGTAGAGAAGAATAATACCTTTGTATCACATAAGTATGAATAAATTTTTCCCTTTGACAAAATTTCAGAGGTAATGTACATTTTTAAGAGCTCATAAAAATAATTTAAAAAGTGTGTCTGTGTGTGCACACACATGTGTGCACATGTACAGGCACGGTAGGAACAACTGTGACATGTTCAGGACTTGTAGGTGTATTAGATCACCGTGTTCCACGTGCGGTGTCTTCTGAGGGAGTCGCGCCCCGTGACCAACAGCACCCACTGTGGGGGACGGATCACAGCTGTCCTAGGACTGAAGGGTGGTCCCGGTTATGACCACTCTTGAGAGAACTGAGAAGTGTCAATCAAGTAATTTTTTGTGTTTTAAATTTCAGATGAGGAATCAGATGGAGCAAGGCTGAATGGTGTCTGAAAGGCTTACATAGCAACTGGCTTTTCATGATTGGGAAACACGGTAATACCTAGATCCAGAAGGGAAATTTGGTTAGGAATGGAATTTAGACACTTAGTACTCTTTGGGCATCATGGGCCAGAATACCTCCAAGAAATGACACTTTGTTTCTCTTTCTTGTCCCTCAAGGGGAGGTGAGAGACTTCTTCATTCAATCTATTGTACACTGGTTCCTACTGGCTGTCTGGTAAAATCTGGTTCCAAGGCCTCTGTATACGTTGACTCTGAAACAAAGAGGCAATGAAGGCAGAGCTGTTGAGGGGTGAATGGAGGTACAGGTCCTTTACATAAGGCATTTGTAAGGTCGTCATCATTGCCAGGAAGGGACTGATCCAGAGACACTGTGGGAAAACTGAACATCCTTTATGTGCTGGTGCCAGAGTACTACATTTGTTTTCCCTGGAGGGGCCTATATCAATCATTTGGGAGCTGATTGAAGACATCTGCTTGAGTTTTCCTAGCGATTTTCATAAATGTTTGATCTTACCCAGGAGTACATAGTGGGAAGTTAGGAGGTCTAGTTCTAGGTCCTTTAGTCACTAATTTGTGATCTTTAACAAGAATCCATTTGTTCGTTTACTCGAATGTTTTGAGAACATGAATAAGTACTACTGTCCTCACTTGAGGAGACATATAATCTCACATCTAGGTAATATCTCACAATAAATATTCAAAATATATTTAGTTGAAGAAACTCTTTGGATGGCAGCTTTCTCATCTATAAAGTAGAAGACTATAATTTCTAAAGGTTTTCTAGCTCTAAAATTGAGTTTGAACAGCCTGTGTTAAACAGTACGTTTATTCTTTTCCATGTTAGTGCAGAACAATGAAATTCTATGTGTGTTGGCTGCAAAAAAAAAAAAAAATGTAGTTCGCTCTTGACCTGGGGTCTCTTCCATTTTGTGGTGCCTTCTACAATGCAAGGGCCATTTGGTCATCTGTGACAACTTTCCTAAACAGAACGGAATTGAGCTGAATCAGGTTTTTGATTCATCAATCACAGGCCTTCTGCAATGTCAGACGTTGCTGCCTGGTGAGGCGCATGTCAGCATGTCCCAGGCAAGCAGCACGGCAAGGGTGTGCGTCCACAGAGTCGTTCTTTCCCTCCCAATAGCACCACGATTTTAATTTAGGCAAGAAGAAAGCTAGCATTCATCGGCCACGTTATACCCGGCACTGAGGTCGGCTCTTTCACGTGGATTAATCCATTTCATGCTTATTTTATAGGTGAAACTATAGAGGTTCAGGGAAGTGAAGTGTCTTGGTCAAATTTGCCCCACAAGCAGCCTTTCCTCTAAACCCCATAGAGTCTTGAATTCCCTTACACACCAGGAGACATGAGAGGGAAGACAGAGGACCCAGCCCGATTTTAAATTTATAAATATGATTTTGCTGCTGGACATTTTTGCCAGTGGCTTTAGCTGAGCATTAAAATCCTTCTGACAGCTGATCAGATTATTTCCAGATGAGTCTTCTGGAACTGTATAGTATACAGAGGTCAGGAAAGGCAGCAGCAGGTAGTAAATGAGGTTCGTGCAGCGGAGAGAGACAAAGGACTGGTGGGGTTCTTTTAGGGTCAGGTCTGCATTTCTGGGAGAGAAGAAGGGATACTGCTGAGAAGTGGGAAGTGACCTCTTTGTCTGAGACAAAGGGACATGGGGACTGAGAGAATAAAATGAAAAAGAAAGAAAAAAAGAAAGGCACTGTGTGTCTTGATAATCACAGAGGCCTGTGCTGGTGGGTACACTGGCTTGTTACATGCTATTCAGACAGCTCGGCTGTAAGTCCGAATATAAAGCTGGGTCATATTGAAACTCAGATGCTGCCCCTCAGCTCAGCAATCCAAACAAGAAAGCAGCAGACCCAGGGATCCATCCCCAAAGAGGGCCCACATACTTTAGCTGTGTGACTCTCACTAAAATACATGGGAAGACAATCACACTTTTTCTGCAGCTCTTTGAAAATGTATCCTTCCGCCTGTGGTGCAAAGTTGCACCATCCTCATTTCAGGCTTTCGTCTTGAATAGACTCACCTGCTTTTGTCCTGTCCTGAGGGGAACCATGAACCACTCTCACCCAGGGCCTCCTGGCATTGGGAACAGACCCTTGAGTTCGAAAGGGGTTACGTGCTTTAGAAATCACCATGTATCAGTGAGAAATTTAAAATATGTTCAAATTCTTTGAAACATTTTCCTTAGTTTGGGCTAGATTCAGTGACTCACTTCTCAAAAATAGAATAAAATGGGAGTGATGGTACGAGACTTCTGAATCTAGGTCATGAAAGGATTCCTCTTCACTCTCTCTTGATGACTCGTTCTGGGGGAAGCCGGCTGCCATCTTAATAAAGCAGCCTTTTGGAACTCTGGACCAACAGAGATGTGAGTGGGTCATCTTAAAAGAGGGCCCTGTGCCCCTCAGATGATGCAGCCCAACTGACACCTTGACTGTGACCTTAAGAGGGACCCCAAGCCAGAACTACTGAGATAAGCCACTCATAAATTTCTGGCCCACAGAAACTGTGAGACAATAAATGTTTTTAAGCCATGAAGTTTTGGGGCAATTTGTTATACAGTGATAGATAACTGATACAGTAGTGTATTATTATTGTTATTATTGTTATCATCTTCTCTGAGGCTTCACAATACATCCTTTCCCTTCTCTTCTGGATTGTCTAATGCATCATTTTCATGGCTTCTGTTTTCCACTGTGTTCTCTGTGTTGCCTGGCATTCTTCCCTGGGGCTCTCAGTGGTTCTGGCTCCTGCTTTCTGTTGGGGCCATGGCGATCATCCTCCACTCTCCTCATGTAACTGACCCAAACCCCAGCCCTCCTCATTTAGCAGATGGTCTGACTCCTGCACCTGCACACTCGCCAGTCAGGTGACCCTATTTAGGTTACCTACTCTCTGTGTTGCAGTGTCTCCTTGTGTAAATGGAGATCAATAATGATTATAACGACCGCACTGGGGTGTTGTAAGGATACAAAACTCATGGAACAAGGTACATGTGAACTCAATTAAATGGATAGCTACTATTATTATGGAGAAATAGTGTTGTACAATAAGTATGAATATGGTCTTAGGAGCTAGATGGCTGAGGTTGAAATCCCAGCTACATGCATTATTCGCCATATTAGTAACTAGTGCATTAGTAATATTAGGCAAGTTACTTAACCTCTGTGGTTAGTTTTACTATCAGCAAGATGGGGAGGATGATAGATAATAAAACTAACAACTTTTTACTGCCATTAAGACAATTAAATGACTATCTGTGTAAAAATGCTTAGATGGTTGCTGATATTTATCACGCTCTACAAAAGTGTTGATATTGTTGTCATTATGGTTATTCCAGTGATGAGAGATAAACCTCTAGACTAAAACTTCAATGTCCTGCCACCAACACTTTCTTCTTCTCTTTTAGTTACAAAGGTACAGATAGTTACTCTCCCCTTTAGCCCTGGTCTCCTTTGCCTCATTTTATCAGTTATTTCCTCTATCTCTCTAGCTCCCTTTCTACCATAAATGTATATACAAACTCCAGTCTACCCTCTCTTGATGAAAAAAACTCCTTAATTTATGGCTCCCTTTGGCTACTCATACATATCTCTTCTCTTCCCAGTCAAACCTACAGAAGAGTAGTTTCTACTTGCCTTCTCCACTTCCTCTTCCTTAGCCGACTATAATGGGAGCTTGCCCCTTCACCATTCTTCTGATACAGGGATGCTGGTGATGTGCGTATTGGTAAATTGGATGAAGACTCCCAAGTCCTTTCCTTCTATAGCCTCTCAGTTCTATTTGGCAATGCTCTTCACTCCATCCTGAAGACACACAGTCCCTCAGACTCCACGACACTCTCTGGTTTTGCTCCTACCTTTAAGCCCTGCTTTTGGTGTCCTTTGCCAGCTGCTTTTCCTCAACTCAGCCATTAAACGTTGGAAGAGCACAGGATCCAGGTGTAGGCTCTTCTCCCCACTCTACACACTGTCCCTTGGTCATCCCAGCTACCAGCATGGCTCAGAAAATGGTCATCCATAGGCAGATGCCTTCAGAATTGAAGCATGTAGCCAGACGTGGCTCCTGAGCTTCTGCCACATAGACTCCCTGGCCTGCTGGATATTTTCACATGGATGTCTCAAAAGAACTTTGAAATTAACATGTCCATATCTAAACTCAACACCATCTTTACTGATTCTGCATTTCCCATGTTAGTAGATGTGGCCTAGAACCTGAGTGTGGGCCAGGTTCAGTTAGCATTGGATCCTGTGTAACTGTAACAGACTTGAGTGGGTCTCCTTGCCTCTGAACTTTTCCTCTCACATCTCCCATTTACATCTTATCTAATGTAGTCATGGAGTCCAATAAACTCTACATAAGGCCATACCGGGCCCTTCCTGAGCTTGCTTGGCTTGCCTTAGAAAGAATTGATGCATGTATTGAGTTGATAACTACACCAGAATTATCAATCAACCATGTTATTAAACTTGATTTTTCTTGGTTTGAAATATAAAAGTGACATCAAAAGGATAGTTTCCAATTAAATATAAGAACCCTTAAATATTATAAAATTATGAGAATAAATCTATAATTTAGAAAACTATAAGATGTTCTTGAATATCAAGATAATTTGATAACCACATAAGATAATGTGTTGGAAATCTCCCCAAACACAATTTTCGTCCTCAAGTTAAAATGAAAAGTACTTTTTCTTGTGATCATATCTGGATTTTTAATTTGACATGTGTGCTGTTAATCTAGATTTGGGGAGAAAACAAATTATAAAGGCTTCAGGAATTATTCAATTACCTGAACAAATTCTGGGAAGTCTGTTTTCTAATGGGATATAGGTCTAAAATGAGTCACATGAAAATTAAAATGCATTGGAAGTTCTTTTTGACCTGACAATTTAATAACCATCTATGCAGCTTGAGATTTTCTGGGGAAAAAGTAAAGGACTCTGGCCACTCTCGCTGAGTCTGTTTTTAGTGCGACCTACAGGAATAAGCTATTAGCCAATGATCTCAGCTAACAATAAGAACATAATATTGTTAAATACTTGCTTATATATTACTTGGCACACTACTACCTAAGAGTATGGGCTTTGGGGGCAGTGGACCTCGGTTCTAGTCCTTATTTGGTTGCCGTACTGTAAAAAGGGGTAACACATATCTCATAAGGCTAATAACATGTGCCATCACAGAGAGCATCCTGATATAAAAGCTCAAAAACTACAATTACTATTATGATGACTATGCGCATAGAAATGTATGAAGGTAGAAAAAACAGCTGTTTCTATAGTCTACTTAGACATGGAGCCATCAAATCTTAGGGAGTTTAAACCGCGTGCCAGTGCTTCGTGTTCATGAAAAGTATAGCATCACCGGTGAAAAAGAGACAAACAAAAATGACTCAGTTCCTATTTTTGAGGAGTTATTGATTAAAGTGGGGGAGAAGACAGAGAGAAGTACAATCGGCATATGTTGAGATGGGTGAAGACAGAGAAGATGTCTTAGCAGAACAATATACATGTTCACGCCTAATGTCAGGACAAAAAAGTATTCCTATCTCAGTATTCACGGCATTATTCCTAACAAAATCTGTTGTTTTGATCTATTTTCTCTATTTGAGAAAAGAAGGGTCTGAGTAAACAGACCAGCAGATATTTAAATTTGAAGAATCAAGGCTAGGTCTGTCACTCCGCAGGGGGACCGTGCACTTCTCTGAGGGTTTAGAGAAAGGCCGGTTCTCATTCTACGCTTTGCCCCCGTACTCAGCATACGGAACTGTAACCGTCCCCCTCCCACCTTGCGTTGTTAAATAAGAAAATAGTTTTATATTCATATGTTAGGTTAAAAAACGCCCTCACTGTAGTCACTACATATGTATGATCAGGCTTGGGGATATGATGACAGATGAAGCTGCGGTGAAGTTGTGAACTAGTTAAGATTCATCATAGCATTTTTTTCTACAATGTTTATTTTTCTTGTAGTCTGAATTTCATCATGCTCAATCCGGCTTCATTGATATTTCTTGAGCACCTACTACATTTGAGTCTCTAATTTGAGTTCTGAAAATCCAAAAATACATGCCTTGTATTTTTAAAGAAGGAAGGTAAATGCTTCAGAATACCTAGAAGCAGACTCAGGGCAAATTAATCTTACTTCTCTACGTTTAGAACTAGTTTCGACTATAAAGTACCATTCCAAAGGGATATTCATATTCTCAGTTGAATAGCAGCTAGCAACTGCTGTGTCGACTACTTCTGGCAATAAAATGACGCTAGTAGTACTGGGATGCTGAGCGTCTGAAAGTGCTCGCTTGAGAGCCATCACCATAGAAATAAAATAATGTATATTCTCTATCCGTTGGACAGTAAATCCACTGAAGTAAATATCAGACGGAAGAAATGGAGACTTTCTTTTATCCTTATATTTTTATTTATTTCAAGTAAATTTCCTAGATTTACCTTGGCAATTTTTCTTGTGCCACTTCAACATTACTCTGGAATGCAGACATAGACTAGGCCCCCAAATGCAACTATTCTATTTTTTCAAATGATTGCATTTTGATAGAATTCTGAAGTGGTAAAGATTTTTTTCACAATATATTAGTTTCTTTCCCTGCTACCTGAGGCTTATTATTTTTTATGTCTATTGCACGTGAGTTTGATTATATAAAGTAGGAGAATAAGGACAGAGGCACTCAATTAAACTGGCTATGAAAATTGTTATAACCACTTTGGAAGCTTACTGGAAAACGCTTGTGTTTTGATGATTTTTTTAGGGGGATTTTAACCAGTGATCACCAATATTTTACTCAAATACTACTTTTAATGACAACCTAGCATTCCATTCTTTTTCAATGATTACATTACAATGGCAAACACATATAAGAAATTTCCTCAAACTATGTCATAACATACACCTAATAATTTTGTCCTCATAATTTACAACTTGAAAACCAAACTCCATTATCACACAAGAGCCTGAGAAATTCTATGCATATCTCAGTTACCCAATTTTTGTGAAAAAATGTACTAGCATGAAATTCAGTAGAGCTCAGTCAAAGATTTACTGAAAAACTAAAATATAACTGTTTTTCCAGTATTCTCTCCAACCTGCCAATTTCATTTCCTTTTCTCTGTGGTCTCTCTGCAGGTTCACTTGGATCCCGGCAAGCTATGGCTTGCCTTTGCTAGACTCCTGTGAGCAGGGACAACGAATGTGCACATCTTACTGTGTATGCAAAGGACAAGGGACTTGTTCTGCCCTCTGGGCTGGGATGGAGACCATTTTTCATTGGAAAGTCAGGCAAGACAACTAAGTCCTGTTGGCACAGGCATGCCTAAGTTCTTATTGGCATACAAGTAGGAAGAAATATGGGGAGAAAGAAGAGAATAAAATGAGCTTAAGAGGAGGTAAAATCAGAGAAAAAACACTGACATTGGAGGAAAATGCATCAGCGTGATTCTTCTAACTCAGAAAAACAAGTAAATATAACATAAGTATTACGTCTCTGCAATCACATAGGATTTATAAGATGAACAAACAGAATGATGTAAAAGGCCAGATCCTCTGCAAATGTTTAGGCAACTGAGAAAATTATTTGGGTACTCTCTCTTAAATAAAGAAATAATCAATTTCTGCTTATTCAAGGTCATCTGAATGAGAGAGTTCCAGAATATCCACACCCCCAAACTAAATAATAATAACTTAGGTTTAAAATAGAGATCTTGTGCTGTAAATATTTATAAAATGACTTCTGATTCATGACAACATTAAATAAGTAATTAATTTGTTAATAAAATGGAACAATAAATTCTGTTTTTGGTATTAGGGCATTTTAGCACATTCTAATTCTTTAAGAAACATTTATTCTAGGTCACAATCAACATACACTTAAAAACCAACTTGGAATCTAATGCAAGTTAACCCAAGTATAGTCCATCAAAGACTAGTCCCAGACACTCTGAAAAAATTAGAAATGTTACTTTTTCAATAAGTTCTGACTATATAACACTTTGGGAATTGCTGCTTGAGATATTTAATTTGTGTGTGATATAAAACAGCCAGTGAATTTTAGTTATGAGTTTATTATACTGATAAAACTATCTCATTCCTTACCTTACATATTCTGGATAAATTAGTATATCAAATGTAATTTGGTAGCATTGATATGGACACTTCTCATCACTTAAAAGCCCAGGAGGATTTAAACAGTATTTGTTTACTACTTACATTTCATGGTATTGATTTTTTTTATTAATTTTTTTGTTTAATTACAGTTATTTGCAGCCTCTCCCCTCCCCATTCCCTTTCCCTCTGAATTTTTAATTCAAAGTATTTTGTATTAAATTTGAAAAAATTGCATATATTGTGTTGCATTGAAATAAGATGGTTTTGCTGTATTGCAATACAATAGAATAAGCAGTTTAAGACCAGTTAATTCTCAACTGCTTTAAATTTTTTCTCTTGATTTTTTTTTGACAGACCTTGTAGTACTTGTGAAAAGCTACTTAGCACATTTGTTATACTCTATGGAAGTCCTGGATTTGGAAGGAAGGACTACTGATCTGGTGTACTAAGGCGAGGATAAATAAATTGTTTAAATTATTGAAGGAAAAAGAAGTGAATAAAGCATGGCAATTTGTGTACATAGTATAACCACAATTTCTATCAGTGGAATTTTGAGCAACATTATATGAGGGAAAACTCTGGTGGTTAGTAGGAAGGAGGCTGAGAATGACTTGTTTGTGTTTTCAGAGGGTGGAGAGGAGAGAGAGAGAGAGACCCCTGCAAGAAACAGAAATAAGATGATGATTCTTTAAATATAAGACCACGTTCTCTCTGGAAAACTGTTGCTTAATTGGTCATTGTGTAGCTCTGGATATCAGAATAGGAGAAAGATCTTGGCACCCTGCTGAATTCAGTCAAGGCTTCTAAATAGTCCCAGAATGGGAAATAACCCAACTATGCCTGCTCCCTGCCCAAGTATTCAGAGAGAGAAAGGCCAACCAAGGACGCCACAAGCTCAGTGGAGAGAACCTCCCTTTGTAGTGCTCCTGACCTAGCTGAAGGGCACTAAAAGGTAAAGAAGCTGGAGACCTGGGGTGAGGAGAGCCCTCTTTAATGTATCAGTCAATGAGTCCGTGCTGTTAGTTAATCTTAATGTATGGTTGCCTCTCACATGGCCCTCACTGGGGACCTGGCCTGCAACCCAGGCATGTGCCCCAACTGGGAATTGAACCGGGACCCTCTGGTTCCCAGCCCGCGCTCAATCCACTGAGCTACACCAGCTGGGCAATGTAACCTTGCTGAAAGCACTTGCAACACTTGATGTGTGAGGAAAGACCATGCATCAGCTTGTTTCAGACCAAGAAGAGAGTTGGTAAGTTTTACTTAGGACCTTTCTTGGTCATAATAATTGACACTGGAATTTTCATAGATTGATTTTGGAAAATGAATAGTCTCCCAATAAATATTTCCTGATATAGGCTTCATTTTGGGAGACAGGGACTAAAAGAGTACTGTAATATGCATATTTTTAATTTTAATTTTACTTAACTATTTTGATATCACCTCTATGAGAAATCGCACACAGGGGATGCTCCCAGGACTTACATCTCTTCCAATCAGGTCCTCCTGGTTTTCCACGATCCCCCAGGGGGCGATACCTATGGTGCATATCTTCCCTCGAGACTTCGATGCGTGGTCCTTCAAGGCATCTCCAACATGACGAATTACACCTAAGGAAAAAAAAAGAGAAACATTACTATTGTCTTTTAAAACACTTACTTTCCATTGTTCTCAAAAAAATTGCGATAACTCTTTCTCCCAAGATTAAATGGATTGGATATAAAATTTTGACTCATTTCTACACAAACTGCATGTGTTTATTTGAACATAAACTTGTGCCACTAACACCAGATACATTTGCCAGGCTGGCATTTCTTATCCTATTTTATACAAAAAAAAAAGTGCCTCTAACATCTATAAAAACATAAATACAATTCTTGAAACTTAGGAAATCTTTTTCTTGTATTATATGCATAATGATGTTAAGTATGACTAAGAACCAATTCCATGACTGTGTCCTGTAAAAAAAGCACCATGCATAATATTATATTAAGTCTACACAATTTGTGTAAAAGTTAGGTTGTTCAAATAGTTCAGTGACA
This sequence comes from Micronycteris hirsuta, assembly GCA_004026765.1. Taxonomy (NCBI): domain Eukaryota; kingdom Metazoa; phylum Chordata; class Mammalia; order Chiroptera; family Phyllostomidae; genus Micronycteris; species Micronycteris hirsuta. The sequence continues at coordinate 65,713 of PVJI01002650.1, read as the reverse complement.
GCTCAGATTTTGTCAACTTTGATTTCATCTTTCTATTTAGGGATACATAATGTTCAGACTCTACTTGTAAGGAAAATGTTGACATACTCTGTGGAGAGTTTATGTTAGAAATATACAAACACTTTTTTATCTTTACCGTTGCAACCGCTTTCCCCTTCTCTCAGGAAGGCCTTCCCCATCACTGTGGCCTTTCTCACCATAGTTGAAAGTGAGAAATTCAGTGTATAAAATGGAAGGGAACCAATGGCTTATCATTTTACAAACCATTTAAACAGGTGCAATTTTTAACCTTTTCACTTCTCTCTCAAATGATCATTTTTATAGAAGATATGAAATTTCTATATTCTCTAAGAAAAGATGTTTCTACTTACAAAAATACCACCCATTTCTCAAGGAAAAATTCACATCTAGTTCCATCTCCTATATGAAAGCTGAGCTGGATTTCATTTCTTCTGAGTTTGGATGGGATTGTGGTTTACATATCCTGAAGAGCTTAGTAGGTCACCTAACATAGTCTGTCATCGATCATAAGCACACAGGAAGACATCTCCTTTAAATGTAAAACTCTTTGAAGGGAAGTTTGGGAAGCCAGAGTCTCACACGTGTTTGTGCGTTTTAGTGGCTAACACAGAGTAAGGGCTCAGAAACTGCGCCGGACTAAGTAGGCACACAAAACACACCAGCAGGTTAATCACAGAAGGACATACTATACATGTGCAAACAACTCAATTTGAAATACTCAAAAGATGAAACAGAAAGATCTTCCTTTAAAAAAAATCAAATAACAAAATAGTGTAAATAGCCACTAATCCACATTGAACAATTCTGGAGTGTTGAGAAGAATATCAATTTCATTTACTAGCTTACCTATGGATCTCCTAAGTGAGAGTACTAGTTTAAAAAATATAAGCAATAAAGATGTGAATATTAGTGTTAAAAAATTTTCCCATTTGTATGCAAAATCCCTTTCAGGGCCAGTCCTGGACAAGAAGTTTAAGTTCATGGCATGCCCTCTACCTGCCACAATTCCACCATCATCTCCTCCCTAACCCGAGTGTGCACCATTAGAGCCTCACATTGGGTGTTGCATTGGGTACTAAGCCTGGACTGAAGCAGAGAGGAACTCTTTGGCTTACAGTATTTATGCTGCGAATTCTTCTTTGGCTGTTAGATGTATTTTATAAGAGAAGAAAAACAATAATGTTCCAAGTACTCAGAAGCAGAAGATTGGTAAGAATTTCTTTTGAACCTTCAGAAATTTTTAGTTGGTCTCTATATGAGGTGCAGCTTATGTCAGGAAAACTACAGACTGATCAATCACAGGCGAATGGTGCCTGCTAAGCTGGGAGTGAAAGTTGGAGCCTACAGCCTAAACAGTCGCTGAAAGAACATTGCCCTGTAGATGTTTGATTACTACAAAATAAACAGTGATGAGCTGACTGAGCAGATGATTCTAAATCATGTCAATCTGCAAACTGAGTCAGGATTTCACTGAACAATGATGAGCACGGGCAATCTGCAGAGCTCGCTGCTGAAGTGTGCCCATGGACTTCCACGCTGAATGTTCACAAGTTCCGGGAATGGAGGAGAATTCTGAGTGCAGGTCTCGCTCAAACATCATCCCAACTACAAACTAAAGAATAAACAACACCCAGATAATCTTCTATTTAATGTCCTGGGTTACATTAGAACGTTCCACTAACTCCATGTGTCTACATGTTCAGACATTGAACTTTGTAACAACTTTGAATTACCCCATTGCAGCATTACTTGAAATATGTCAAGACAATTTACAGTCATCCATTCTACTCTCTGTTGCACATTAATTCTGCAGATAAGCACTTGAATGGAAGTGAGTTTGTAAGAATGGGTTTGACAGCCTGCCTGTATAGCTTTGGCTCTAGACGGTGGGCAGTCAGTGTGACATGCAGATCTTGAACTATAAAAATGTACACCTGGAACCTGTATGATCCTGGTAACCTAGTCACCGCAACACGTTTAATTTTTAAAAAAGATTGCTCTACCAAAACTTATTCGGCAGGTATAAACAACAGTTTGGAATTCAGAGTGGAGTGTGTCTTCTACTGATGCAGAGGGCATTTAGTAAAATATTTGAAATAATAAACTAATACTTTGGCCTCTGCTATCACAATTTATGTCCCAGATGGGAAGGGTATTTTACAAAACTTAAAGCTATTTGCATCAAACTTAAAGACCAGAGGCAGAACATGTAATTTAGAGCAAATGTTATTCGTTAAAGAATTATTGGGCACAGCATAGGGAATATAGTCATAATAACTGTGTATGGTGTAATAACTGTGTATGGTATTGGGAGGTACTAGATTTATTGGGGGGATAACTTCATAAGTTATATAAATGTCTGATCACTATCTGATCACCTGAAACTAATGTAATATCGAATGTCAATTGTATTTGACAAATATAAAAAAAATTACAAAAAATTACTGGATTCTTATTTGGCAACTTGAGGTATTGAAAATATCCTATGAAATTTCCTTCATCACATTTGAACATTCTGTATAATCAAGTATTACATACCCCAACCTGTTTCTCATGTGTAACTAATTCTCCTTGGTTGAGAAATAGCAGCACAGTTTTTATTTAGGTAAAGGAGGGAGAGGAGATCAGTGAGAGGAGAGAGACCGGTGAGTATGCACACATGAGTAGGAGAAAGTGGGGAAATATTTAACCTTAGGAGAAAATTATCTTAGAATGTTCTCATGGCCTTATGTTGCCTTCTCATTCCCGCTTCCAATTACCTGTGTTAACCCCTCCAGTGAATATCCACGCTCCTGTTGTCATGGCTGCTTTGATAAGACCTTTCCCAAAGACTTGCTTGAGTTTCGGCTGGAGTTCGAAGTTCTGCAGGCCTCCATGGACAGAGATGAGAAGCTTGGGAAGCTCCAGCTGCCATTCCTTGGTCATCAGGTGTAAGAGGAGATCAGGCTTTGTATCGAAAGATACACGCACGTACTGAAAGAAGAAGAGCCTTTGATTAGGGAGACAGGGCAGGGCTGGTGCTGCTTGTCTTCAGTGATGGCACTGACACATGTACTGACTTGAAGGAAATGTCTCATATGGACTCAGATTTTTTTTTAAATAATTTTTTTAAAGACTTTATTTATTTATGTTTAGAGAGAGGGGAAGGGAGGGAGAAAGAGAGGGAGAAACACCAATGTATGGTTGCCTCTCACATGGCCCTCACTGGGGACCTGGCCTGCAACCCAGGCATGTGCCCCGACTGGGGAATCGAACCGGGACCTTTTGGTTCCCAGCCTGCACTCAGTCCACTGAGCTACACCAGCCAGGCTGGACTCAGATTTTTTAAAAGGGGTAAATCATCTGCTTTACCAAGTGAGCCTACATCAGACAAAGGGAGTCAGCATTTTAAAAGGTTTTCTTGAAATTGTGAATTACTGCCAACTTTCAAATTGTTTGATTTTCTAAAATGCAGCACAAGCACAATTTTTCCTGGAATATGTTCTTTTCTAAGAGGAAATCATGTTTATATTTTACCAACATTAACATTTGTGCAACAGTTCAAATATTTCCAATTGTTCAATATAAGTAATCCCTTTATACCAGTAACACCTGGATGTAATTTTTCTGTGACCCTATTATTCTGAGAGGTTTTGAAAAGTTCTACAGTTCAATGTAATATAATGAGAATTTTAAAATAAGGTAAGAGCTGATTATATTTATTTAAATCTATAATAACTGCATACCAAATATTTTCTTTATCTTCCAAAGAAGACAAGTGACAAAAAGCATGCCAATTACTCTTGCAATAGAGCTGAAAAAGATTAAAGTGTATGGAAGATACAAGAAGATATCACCATCACCAGGTGAAACCAGAAATAAAGTTATGGTAAGTATATATAAATGAAAAGCCATAAAATATATGATGATAGATTTATGTTTATGGTTATCTGTATCACCATGTACATAGATATCCATTTAGATCTCAGTTTAATTGTTTGAAGCCTTCCATCTCTATCTGGAAACAACTGAAATACTGGGAAAACATACTTGAAAGCCTTTTGTAATTCAGTGCTGAGCTGGCATGAAAAGAGGGCATATTCAGATTCCTAAACAAAACTGAAGCTGGAACCTGAGGAGACAAGGAAGCACTACAGCAGGCTTTAGCCCTGACAGTTTTCCCCAAACCCTGGAAGGCTCTGAGCATCTGCTTTAATGCCTGTATGCAGTATGGGTGAGTCTAATGGGGCACCCATATAAATCTGGGACACTTCAAATGCCTCCACCCTCAAGAGTAATGAAGAAAATGTAAGTTTGATGTACAGGAGGAGAGAGCAGGGGAGTTTGCCTGCTTAGCTTTGTTCTGAATAACAGAAAAATTCTCCTCTGATTATTCATAAACAAAAGTGGATTCTTACACAGGATTTTGTCCACACTCACTCTGTAAGCATGGTTTCAGAAACTCCAAACAGAGTAATGTACAGTGGTTCTGGTGGGGTAAGGGCTCCAGGGAACTGGTGCAAACAAATGCAATTCCTCTGTGGGGGAATGTGTCATCAGTCCAGGTCTCAAATAATTCCCAGGGGAAAGTAATAATTTCATGGCAAAAATTAAAATAATAAATTACACAAGGAAATAAAACAGCATGAATGAGATCAAAAGGAAACAACAGATGCTAGAAGATTCTCAAAGATACTGAAATCATCAGACAGAATGTGAAATAGCTACACATTAAAAACACAAATGAGCCCTGGCTGGTGTAGCTTAGTGGATTGAGCGCGGGTTGTGAACCAAAGGGTTGCCGGTTCAATTCCCAGTCAGGGCACATGCCTGGGTTACGGGCCAGGTCCCCAGTGGGGGCCACATGAGAGGCAACCACACATTGATGTTTCTTTCCCTCTCTTTCTCCCTCCCTCCCCTTCTGTCTATAAATAAATAAATAAAATCTTAAAAAAAAAACACAAATGAGAAGATTGCATATGTGAGTGAAGAACAAGATATTATAAGGAATGACCACATATATTTGAAAAATAATAAAAAACAGAACTTCTAAAATAAAAATGTAATAATTTAAATGAAAAAATGGATAAAACTACAGCTCAGATGTGCTAATGATAGATCCAGAGAAAGAAATCAGCTGCCACTTAGAGAGGCAACAGAACTGAAAACAGAAGAAAAACTGAGAAACTTGGAGGAACTAATCAGAATTCTAGGTAGAGATAAAAGAGATAATGGTGAATAGGCAATACTTGAACTGGTGCTGGCTGAGTTTCTCAGAATTGTTGAAAGACACCAATTCTCGGATCCAGGAAGTTCAATGAATCCCAAGTAAAATAAATAAAAAGAAACCCTACCCATAGACAGCTGATAGAGAACCCCAAAGGGAGGGGTGGAGAGAAACCTTCAAAAGCAGCTAGAAACAAAGAGAGATGACCTACAAAGAACATTTATCAGACTGAAGACCTATTCCTCAACAGCCTCCATGGGTGCCAGAAGCCAGTGTCTTCCATGTGCCAAGAGAAACCGCCTATGTAGAATTCCATAGTTGGCAAAAATATCTTTCTAAAATGTGAGCATATTTTAGCTATTTCAGACTATCAAAATTGAGGATTTACCTCTAACAGACTTCATGGAAGGAAATTTAAAAATATATATGGCAGGTAGAAGTTACATGATCCAAAATGGGTGATCTGGGTTACAAGAAAGAATGGTACAGATATTAGCAAATATACAGTAAATGTAAAAAAGTTTTGGTTGTCTAATTTATGGTAGAGAGGGTCAGAAATAAAGCACAAACTAATATCACATATAAGTTGGGTCACAGTAATCAGAGGTAAAGCATTCTAAAGTCTATATGTTGTGTGGGAGAGAACAGAAAGTTATTAACTTTAGAATTTGTCAAGTATGGTTACAATATCATAGTCATAAAAAGAGACTTGCATGTAATCATTCAACTTGGATGATTGGATAACATTATCCATGAAATGATAATATATTGTCATATACTTGGATCTGAGAGAACCTATTGTTGGAAAAATCTCAAAAATTATGTCAATTCTTTTGTTAAAGTATATTTTATTTTTTTTTAATTTTTTTTAAAGATTTTATTTTTATTTTATTTTTTAGAGAGAGGGGAAGGGAGGGAGAAAAGAGGGAGAGAAACAGCAATGTATGGTTGCCTCTCACATGGCCCTCATGGGGACCTGGCCCGCAACCCAGGCATATGCCCTGACTGGGAATCGAACCGGGACCGCTTGGTTCCCAGCCCGAGCTCAATCCACTGAGCTACACCAGCCAGAGCTAAAGTATATTTTAAATACATTTGGTTGAAATGTGAAGCAAAAACACTCAGAATATGAAAGGTGTTTGATAAATAAACTGCATTATCAAGAAATACCAAAAAGCTAAAATTTCCTCTACAAAAACCTAAAAAAGTGTTAGAATCTAATAAGCTGGTTCTATATTAATTTGAAATACCCCCAAAATACCAAAAAGCTAACATTTTCTATATACATTTACAAAACCTAAAGAAGTGGTAGGATCTAACAAGCTGATTTTATATTGATTTGATCTATGTAGCAAAATTCAATTCCAGAATGGAAAGAGTGAAGGTTTTAGCTAAGTACAATATATCAACAAAGTTTAACCGGAGTTTGCAATATGAAAACGGCATATTTTGTGCACAAACTCTCATGCAGAGAGCGAAGAACTTTCAGGTAAGTATCAACAGAAAGTTTCGACAACAATGTGCACATCTGTGCCATGCAAGGGGCCTTGGGGCTGGAGACAGGGCACTTGCTGTAAGGAAGCAAATACAAGTGTTTCTAAAAAACCAAGCTTATTACCTATTTATTTTTATATTTACATCTCATCAAGTGACTGTTTATAAGAAAAATATCTAGACCATGAATACTATAAGATGAAAGAATAAAATTTTTTCTGTGCCTGTACACTGAATCTGTATTACTTGAGTAGTTTGAATTTGGTGGTTCTGCTGGATTGAATTTATATCATTTTGACTAATTCCAGAAAGGGATTTTTAGTGAAATAAAGTAGAACTGGGACTCAACACATCTCCCAAACTATACAAACCAAGAAAACTTAGGGTGACAGATAGTAAGACATTGCTTTTCAAGTTACTGTTCTCTTATTCACAAACTTTAACATACCGCTCCTTTCCTTCTAAGGAAAACACAAATAAGGACCCATATTCTTCTAAGGTGAGGTATAAACTGTACTCTTTTAAATATAGAAAACCATCTAAAGTATAAAGATACTTCTAAAATTATGTGTCCCTCGCATAGTGCTCCTAACAATTCTGAAGGATTGTAAAGACACAGTTCCAGCGATTAGAGGAGGCATAAGTGAGAACAGCGTATTTTGAAAAGCAAGGTAAGTAGTTATGGTCTGTGGCTTTTGGAACATCAGGATGTCTCACTAACTGTCCCTACCTATACATTTCATTTATTCAGGTAAATAAGGAGAGATTTGGAGCCACAGTCTGTATCAGGAAAGAGATATATATATATACATTATTAACTTACATGCTGTGAAAAGAAATTAAAATGTATACTAAATCACTACAGAGATTTGTAATAATTTTATTAAACTGAAATGAGCTAAATAGCATATTATGAAATTCAATTATTCATACTAATTGGTAATAATAGTCCAAATGAATTTTTAGGAATAAGCCTCACTTGGCAAATAATTCACTTTGGGGGCTTCTAAAGTTACCTACGCAACTTACCAGTAAGGAACCAATTTTTTGATCATGTGGACAGTTCACTGGAAAATGACCAGTAAATCTAATGAATACAGTGATTCCTGTTGAACTAGCCTAATCTTTTTACTAGTTAGTAAACTAAAAAAAGCTTGTTCATGATCACAGAATGTTTGTTACTTAGCTAGTAAGTTCTCAGTGAGGGAAGGAAGGAGTGACCTTGAGCACCTTAACCCCGCTCTCTGTCTTACAGATGAAGACATGGAGGCTCTCTTGTCTGTCCTGTGCAAGGTTGCATTGTTCATAGGCCCTTTTCACATATTTCTCTCGGTTCTCAATTTCTTCATTCTACTGAGAAAAAAAAATCCCCCAACTAAAACCCCCAATCCAGCTGTGTTGCAGGCACATACATGCTGTGTGCTTCCTATGCAGCATCTCATGGATGCTTTACAATTATAAGAAGGTTGCTACCATCCACATTTTACTGATGAGGGGCAGAAAGGATCCATCAGGTTCTCAAGTTCAATAAGTGGTGATGTGAAGAGTCACAACCCAGGTCTGTCTGACTCCAGAGTCTTTGCTCTTGACCTCCAAAATAATAAATGCCTCCCCCTCCTTCCTTCTTTCCCTTCACCTACAACCAAGCAGCGTCTGAGTCCTAATGATCCACTTTTCGAGATGGTGAGATGGTGCTCTCCGCCAGGCCTTTCCTCTATTGCTTCAGTTGCTATTTTAGGAATCAGTTCTCCTTAGTAAGATGTCAGTTTGGATATGCTAACAGTCTTACCAGCTTTTTCTCTATGTGACACCAACAGGAAGACTTCTTTCCCCAAATCCTTTTTTTTTTTTTTTGAAGATTTTATTTATTTTTAGAGAGAGGGGAAGGGAGGGAGAAAAAGAGGGAGAGAAACATCAATGTATGGTTGCCTCTCACATGGCCCTCACTGGGGACCTGGCCTGCAACCCAGGCATGTGCCCTCCCTGGGAATCGAACTGGGACCCTTTGGTTCCCAGCCCGCGCTCAATCCACTGAGCTACACCAGCCAGTACCCAAATCCTTTTTGATCATATTATTTTCCTATTCAAATTGTTATGTCACATGTGAACTAAATTCCCATTCTGCCTGCTGCAGTCTCCCACAATTTGGCCTTCTCTACCTATTTAGAGTCATTTCTCCACTTCTCTTAGTATTTGGCTAATGCTGTTTCCCAAGCTCTACAAAACCCAGTCCTTCTCTCATCTATTTAAATTATCCTAGTTTTTCAAAGACTTTCACTGACTTTTCCTGAGAATGCCAGCTCATGTTGATGCTATATAACTCTCAATTAAACTCAGTCCAATATATATATTTTTTCTGGTTGTTTCTTGCATGTCAGTTTTATCTCCCTATGTTGCGAGATCTTAGAGGGAAGGGACCATGTTTGACTTGACCATGTTTTACTTGACCTGGTTATGATATAGTTACAATCTTAGAAATAAAAGGAAGCTTAGAAATATCTTAGCAATCATGGGAACTAGAAACAATCTACTGCAATTTTGCTTTACAGATGAGGACACTGAAACACAGGGGAGGTGAATGCTGGGGACCAGGGCTAGTTATCTAATAACTAACCACTCACTAATCCATTGTGCAAGTTACTGCTACACTGCAAGCTGCAGGTCAAACTGTGCTTCTCAAACTACTTTGCATGGCTCACCAGGAGCACCTCAAAAGTGCAGGTGCTGATTCAACAGGCCTGGGATGGGGCTTGAGGTTTGGCATTTTTTAAAAAAATTGTTGTTCTATTACAGTAGTCCCAATTTCCCTTCATTGCTCTCCCCTGCCCTGCCCAACAACCCTCCCACAGGGGCCATGAATAGCAAGGATCACAAGTCTTTCCCGGACTAAAGATTCTAAGTGGTGTGTCTTGTGTTTGTCATTGGGCCAAAGGAAAGAAAGAACAGTCAATATTTTACATGACAATCAAAAGGAAAAATAGAGGAAATACTGGAGGAATTACGCAGGCCATGATAACCAGGGAAGTGTAGGCATTGACAAGCCACTCAGGGTATCTCTACCTACCTAATCCCCTTTGACCAGGACTAATTGTTATACAAAGGAACACATGGTTAACTACAGCCCCTCCTCCTCAATTATTAACACAAATACGGGGTGTTCCTGGTTGTTTGATGTTAGTTTTTATTTGTGAGTTAGCCTGTTACTTGTCCTTTCCCTTTAAGAATAAGAGGCAAGATAAGGGGAAAAAAAGAAAGGAAGTATTTAAATGAATCAGTTTGTTACTTTTTATTATGTTATTGTTTAACAACTCAATGAAATGATTTTGGGTGATAAGAAAAAGAATTCTGAGATGTTCTAAATTAAAGAGCAGGTTGGGGAGTGAGATGAAGAGACTGAACTGTTAGTCTGTTAATGGCTGCAGACCAGCTAACGAAGACTTCTCATGGAATTCTGGATTCATTTCCAGGTGGTTATTCCTTCAGTTGATTTTAGTCTGGCACCATCTAACTCCAGAAGATTACTCATTTACACGTAATCTTTCCAGTCTGCTGCCCACAGCCAATAATCCAAGGAGTGGACATTTCTTTATGGGGACTCTGCTCCCCCAGGGCTGGCCCTGCTTTACCGGCTCCCACACCTTTGCCTGTAGCTCACATAAATCCTCTCAGACTACCTCTTTCTTTCCCCTTACCCCTACTTGATGTATTAAAACACTTGCAAATCTCCGGAACAATGGACATGCTGTCTTTTCTACCTAAGCAAGCTGCTGGTGATTTAGACTCCATGCCCCAAGACTGGTCTTTTGGCTAGCATTTTTGGCTCAATAAAACCTCACTTAAAAAAGAGCTCAGTCAAGGAAGTTAAAGATTTTTAATTTAGTGTGAGAAGAGAAAAATTAAAACTAAGGGATAAAATAATATTTTATGATGTCTGAAGGTTTAAAATTTTAAATTATAGTCTTTTACTCATAAAACAAGGTTATTTAGTAAGCTCTCCAGGTGCTTGCAGTGTAACTGCTATTCCTGTGCCGAATCAGCAGTTTCAAAGCCATCAATGACTGTGCCCGGAGCAATTAATCAATTCCTGCTAAATGGTCAATGTGATTTGAAATTAGGAGCTATTTTGGATGTCAAGATAAGCACTTTTAACTGTCCACTTGTGAGCTCTATAATTGCTAAGGGATCACCTTACAAATAAGAAATCCTCCTGAGGTGTATATTAAATTTTGTCACCTGGGCATGACTCGGATATGGTGACATGTGTTTCCATTTCTAGATTTCCCAATTCTGTTCAGCATTGCACTCGGGCATCGGACAGCGGCCCTGTGTTCATCATTTGGTCGGTGTGATCTGCGTTTGATGTGAGTAGGGATGATTCCGGCCATATCACAGGACATTGTAGAGACTAAACTGTGCAAAATTCCTATTGTGGTAGAAAAACTGATACATGTAAATTGGGTGAAGGTTATAAGCATTCACCTTATAAATGACTTCCACATACACAGGAATTCAAATAACTTGCCTTTAGCTTTTTAACTAGTATGCCCTTCTTAGTAGCGCTTTGTGTCTTTAAGTTAGCAGGAGTGACTCGTGTGGGTGTTTATACAGAAGAACCTGTCAAGAGGGAGAATGCTACAGTTCTGGGCTATCTAACCCATCTTTCAACACATATTCTTATACTTCCCCCAGTTTTAATTTCTAGAGATAAACTGAGCTCAAATAAGTTAGCCATGTCTGCAGTTATCTCCCCCTTTCCCTTTCCATCATTAGCTCTCCTGATAGACAGAAAGCCTTGTCATGAGTTAATGACATTTAGAATTTCATCTCAAGAATGCTCTGCATAAAACAGACATTTACTCTAGTTCAAATTATACTATTTGCTTCTCATGGCTAAAGAAAACATCAGCAAAATGAAAAGGGAACCAACCATATGGGAAAATATATTTGCCAATGATACTTTGGACAAGGGTTTGATCTCCAAAATATACGAAGAACTGACATGACTCCACACCAGGAAGACAAACAATTCAATTAAATAATGGGCAAAGGACTTGAACAGACACTTCTCCAAGGAGAACATACAGAGGGACCAGAGACATATGAAAGAATGCTCAGCATCACTAGCCATCGGAGAGATGCAAATTAAAACCATCATGAGATACCACTTCACACCGGTCAGAATGGCCATCATAAACAAATCAACAAACAACAAGTGCTGGCGAGGCTGTGGAGAAAAGGGAACCCTACTGCACTGTTGGTGGGAGTGCAGACTGGTGCAGCCACTGTGGAAAACAGTATGGAATTTCCTCAAAAAACTAAAACTGAAACTGCCTTTTGACCTGGCAATTCCACTGCTGAGATTATACCCTAAGAATCCTGAAACACCAATTCAAAAGAACCTATGTACCCTAATGTTCATAGCAGCACAATTTACAATAGCCAGGTGCTGGAAGCAACCTAGGTGCCCATCAGTAAACAAGTGGATCAAAAAACTGTGGTACATTTACACAATGGAATTCTATACAGCAGAAAGAAAGAAGGAGCTCCTACCCTTTGCAACAGTATGGGTGGAACTGGAGGGCATTATGCTAAGTGAAATAAGCCAGGCAGTGAAAGACAAAGGCTATATGATCTAACCTATAAGTGGAACCTAATCAACAAGACAAACAAGTGAGGAGAATATAACCAGAGACATGGAAATAAAGAACAAACTGACAGTAACCATAAGGGAAGGGGGAGAGAGATAGTGGCGCGAAGAAGAGGAAGGATCGTCAAGGACATGGATGCTGTACCCATGGACAAAGACAACGGAGGGAGGAAAGGATTGAATGTGGGAGGCGGGGGTGGGTAGGGTTGGGGGGAGTAATGGGTGGAAAATGAAGACAACTGTAATTGAACAACAATAAAAATAAAATAAAATGTAAGTTTCAAAGTGCCCCCCCCAAAAAAAGGAAAGAAATTGTACTATTTGGTCTATTATTGGGTGCTTTGGAGACCAATGCATATGTTTCACAAAGATATGCATTTTGAGTTCCAACCCACAAACTTACAAATAAACAATTTACAGTTAAGACTTTAATAGGAAACTTAGAGATTTTCTTTTGTTCAAATGGCAGGGGTCTTTGGTAAATAAAACTCATGAGATTTTGTTTTGCCTGGTGCTAAAGTTCTTTTTGTTTAGCGGGAGGACGTCACCTCAGTTTTTCCCCAAAGCCACTCTTACTGCTTCATCACTAGAAGTGTTAGCATTTACTTGCCAGAGCAGATTTCAACTTTCCTACGGTCTCGCTCTGCACTACACTCAGGATCACAGAGGTGCCACAAACCAGACAGTACCCTTTGCCTTTACAACACCTGGGACGCTCGAAGGCTGGAGTGGGGAAGCAGCCAGCACTCTTAAAACAGGTTGGGGCTGTTTAATTAGAAGTATAATCAGAATATTTCTCTGGCATTCTGAACCTAGCTTCTGTGGAGCAATTTGCATCTGATAATTAGTCAGTCATGTCTTTAGCCAAAAGTTTTTATCCACATCAGTTTATCCAGCTTTTAAAAAGGAAAATGTAAAAGAACTGCAGAGCAATAAACTTGGCTACACTCTTGGAAATGGTAAATGACAAGTTCTCCTTCTAACATGACAAAGTCACCTTTAATTCTTGGAAATAATCCATTGGTATTTGTTAGTGGTGCTTGTTTTGAGTAATGGAAGTGCTAATGCTAAAATCTATTTTAACAGTATTTTTAATGCCTTCCTTAATGGAAAGTTTGCCTCATTTTCCTTTCTTTTAAGCAATGTGACAAGCATCATTTCATTTTCTAATTCAGATGAGCACTTTTAATTAAAGCTGTGGCCAAGGAGACTATGTGGCTCCAGATTGCTAGGACAATTTGCTGACATCAGCTTTTCAAGTCTATGAAGCCTTTTGCTTTGCAGCAAGAGTTGAATGCATATGGTGGTTTAATACATGTAAAATTTCCCTAGAAAGAAAATACTTGGAATGTAAATGTGAGGTGTCACTGTTATTGGATTCCTAGTTTGATGACGCAGAACACTTTGGAAGTGAAATTGCCATTGTAACTTATTCTGTATTGTTTTTGTAATTCCTCAGTGTTAGACACCTGGTACTTCCAGGTGATAGGTGCTGATAAGCTAAAGCTAAAGGTTTTAGAAATAATTGTAAAACTTCACTGAGAATATGAACAGGTCACAGTGGGTCCACTATGAAATTTCTGCCAGTATTATTTAGTGTAAAATTTTCTAGTAGCGAGGAGATGGGAATTTTCTAGAGGGAAGATGAGTTCCTTGAGGAAGGTTGGTTCTTCCTTCTTTACACGTCTATGATTGGGATCAGAATAAAACAAATTTTAGTTTTATTCTCAATTTCAGAAAGGCACTGCTAGTTCAATTGCCTAGAGACTACAAGATGAAAATTGGAAATCAATGGAGCAACCACAAAACCCTCAAATACCTTATCATGCTTATATTAAGCTGCTTAGTTCGCCATACATAGTCTAGTGATTAGCTATTTTGCTTTGTGAAGTGGGATTCATTTAATTTCATATTTGGTGTGTGCCAGTCAATGATGATTCCTAGATCCAATTTGCATAATGCAAAATATAACAAGTTTTTAAAAGTCAGATTCAATCCCAAAGCATTTTAAGAGTATAAGGTTGTCGATGACATACTACTGACAGCCTCCCTCACCCCAACCTTGTATCTCCCCTGTCCCCCGCCCCCCCCAGCTCTGCCCCCCACCAGTCTTCCCTACTCCCTATCACCCTCTACCCGCAATGCTCAATGGGGCTTTCATCTTGGTAGACTCAATAGTCAGAGCGCTAAGTATGAAAATAAGGCATAGGAATAGTTATCTAAATTATATGAAAACTGTAACAAGAAGCTCCACCCGATCTAACAGGCAGAGTAAATAGCAAGGGATGACCTGAGAATTACATGTGAGTCTTGAAAGATTTAAATACAAGTCTGTAATTAGGTTATGGCTTACCTTGTCCACAAGGCAGCTCAGCATTAATTAAAAGAGATGATTAGTAAGCAAATAAGATTCTATCTCATCAAGTGCAGCGCTGCTTCCTTTTCTAAATAACCTGTAGCCTTAGCCCCAGAAAGAGACGAGTCTTTGGAAAGGCCCCAGTGTTGGAGGTTGGCCTGTCTCGCTGCTGTTCTCTAAAGCAGTTTTAAAATGTTACCTGAAATGCTGAAATCAGAGCTTTAGTAAGTTAGTATTTCTTTTTTTTGGGGAGGGGGGAATCCTCCATTCTAACTTTCATGATGCATCTGAATAAACTGTCAGGTGCCTCAGAAGCCCAGAAATGCCTTTTTTGGTGGAGGGCAGGCAATTTGGTAAGATGTGGCTTGGAGCTGAGAATAAAAGGGAATGAGAATCCTTCATTCACTGTCAGCTTTGAATGTCCCCTTCCTGTGTCACCATTGCTCTCTGTAACGTGTGAGAGAAGCTGGTTTCATTTCCATTTTACTAGGACCTGCCAAGCCTGGGAGTGGAGGGTGGAATACCCCAAAGCACAGGAAGGGATCAGAAGATGGTTATATTAACAACCTGGATGCAACTTTACAAACAACTTGCCCTGCTCACAGCTTCTGCACTTAATTGAGCTTGTCAAATAATAGAGATTTTATACCTCTCCCACAAAGTTTTCAGAATCCTTCTAAAAAGCTAGAAACGTAATGGTAATTAGCTTCCTTTCAAAACACAACTATAGTGTGTACCAAGCACATGGGACAGAGAAAAAACAGAACTAATGGGGAGTCATGAGAAGCCTGGACTTGAGAACTCTCTCTGTGAAATAATTGGGTGACTCTTGGAAGATAATTCAACTTGACTGGGCTCCAGTTGCCTCATCTATTAAAAAGGAAGAGTGAATGGGATTATTTAGTATTTTTTAAACCTAGATGAACAATAGAATAACCTGGCTAACTTGGATACCAGTTTCTATCCCAGACCAATGAAGGAGACTAACTCTGGGGGAGATTCTTGATGTGGCCATTTGTAGCAGCCCCGCTGGTTACCCAGAGCCTCCGAGCTGAGAACCGCTGCCCATGACCCCTCCAGGGTCTTTGGTACCCAGTGTTCTGTGACATCATTCTGTACTGCCCATGTATGTACCCTGTCTACATGGGTACAGAATGTTCCTGAACAGAGATGGTTTTAATAAGTTTAATAACAATTAAAATAATTTTAATAATGATTCTCTTTTTCTCCAACTGTATCTTCTACCAAACTCTGGAAGATTCTGCCTCACATTTTGTCCAGACTACCTTGGCATTTTGGAGGCCCAAGCACTTCATCTTGGTCTGTCTTAAAAGGAAAGTTAATGTTATACCTTATTTTAAAAAAAAGTTAATGAAGGTCAAAGTTAATCTGCTCTCCAGACTTTTTGACCAATGCTTTGCTAAAAAGCATTTCAACTTTCAAATATTTTTGTCAGGAGCAGGGGACCAAAGACACAGTGAGTTAGTTGACCCGTTTCACTTAAATCTTGGCCAATAATTAACCATGGCTTTTCATCTAAAGGCTGATGCTCTTAACATACAGCAGCTGCTGATGTTCCCTTCATCCAAGCTGCATCCTTGTTTGTTGGTGAGAACAAGAGATAAGACTGGTGCAAAATAACCACCCTGCCTGGTAAGACAAGATCGTTAACCTGTGGACAACTCAACTCCTTGGTCTAGACAGGAGGATCAGCATACATGGAGGGCAGATACTCAAAGTGGACAAATGCTCATTGTGTCTGGTGAACAGCAGGGACTCCCACATATTAAATATTTTTTGTAATAAAAAGGAAAACTGGCCTTGTTTGGCTGATTAGACTGAAAAAGAAAAGTTTCCCCTCTAATGACCACTCTGAGACTGTCTAGGGCAGGTGAGACCTGAACTCAGTGTAGCCACATTACTTAGAAGGGCAGTGCATATGGCTTAGTGCTCTGTACTTGTTGTCTTGAAATTCTTCACAGTTTTATCCTGGAATTTGTGTTTTGTAAGTGTAGTCTGATGGGACAATGAAGCATGTGCAGAGAGGGCTTGGAACCTGGGCTCACACATGGTCTACAGTCACACAGCCTCCCGCTACCTCCCCGGGATGGGATCTCAGCTACCTGCCCCTGCTTCTGGCATTCCTACCAGACTTGCTTGGCCTCCCAAGCCTGCTGCATGGCATAGTATCAAGGTTAGTTTCCATCACCACCTGCATCTCTGACTGGGACCTGGGTGCAGACAAGAAGAGAGTCAGTGTGGGCATGTGCCCTGTAGCATTCCAGGGCAGGGTGAGGAACTGGCTGTCCCTGCCTTCGACTGATGGTGTGTTTTATAGGTGACTTGGTGGGAAGACTCACTCACACCAGATACTGAGCGTATTCAGGTGGGGAGATAGCAATCTCTTGGGGCTGCCTATCGCTTGTGGATTGGGGCTGTCAGCCATGGGAAGGGGGATTAATTTCCCTGCCCCTGTTGAGGGCCTACCTTTTCATTTTACACTGGGCTCCACAAGTCATGTAGTTGACCTTGCCTAACCTGTTTGCCAACAGACAGCTCTGGGTTCCATAGAGCTATGCGAGCCCAGGGAAGGCTGTTAAAGTTCCATGTCCACATGCGTCCACTCTTCTGCAACAGAGTGAAAGCTCTGTCCATCTCTTCAATTGTGTTGTGTACTATTAAATATCACAATATACATATATAATATATTAGCTGTGTGACATGAGGCAAATTACTTAACTTTTCTGCGTTTTGGTATGTTATTCTGTCATATAGGAATAATAATACTATGTCATAAACATGAAATGAGCCATCATACATAAATACTTGATGCAGTGCTGGGCACACAGATGTTTAATAAATTTAAGTTGCTATTATTATTATTGTCATTATTATTTCCTATGAACCCTGGAAGCAGTTACAAAAGTATTTCAATGAATACTTTGAAGGATACACATTATAATAAACTCTTTTGAGGTTCCGGTCTCCAGGTTTCTTTCCAATATATTACTTGAAATTGATTTTAATCTAATATGTAGTTCAGAATTAACTTTTTAAAAATATTTTATTTTTATTTATTTTTAGAGAGGGGAGGGAGGGAGAAAAAGAGGGAGAGAAACATCAATGTGTGGTTGCCTCTTGTGCACCTCCCACTGGGGACTCGACTTGCAACTCAGGCACGTGCCCTAGACCAGGAATCGAACCGGCAACCCTTTGGTTTGCAGGCTGGCACTCAATCCACTGAGCCACAAAAGCCAGGGCCAGAAATAATTTTCTTAGGGGAAAACTGTGAGAACAGCTTATTCAGCTATCTTGGTGAAGAAAATATTGCAGTGGGGAGGAGGGGCAGATGTGCAAAAGAGGAGAGGAGAAGAAAAATAGAAGTGGCTTTATTGCATACTTTTTAGATCGTAACTGATGTGAAATGACTTCTCTTGAATTTTGCAGGATGCTTCTCTAAGCAAAATTTTCTCTACAAACTTGGAAACCTCTGAGGCATGCCTAAGAACAGCCACCCCCAACTGCTCCACCCTCAATTAACTCTCTTCTAACAGTTAGAACCGAGCTTGTTGGCATATAGCATTTCTAGAACTTCCAGAACACATGGTACACTTTTCTCCTGGCAAAATGTGACAGCCAAGTAGGGAGAGGTCCATGATGAAAGGTGAAATTTAGAAGTGACAATTCTTAGAAGCAAAATGTGTTTATTTCCTAAAGCCTCCTTTCCAAAGAAAAACGCATTTCATATGGAGCTCTGCAATCGAGGATATTGTTGAACAGCTACTTGGAGAAAAAGCACTCACTTTGATAGAACAGAGAAGAACGTAGTCTGTGTGATCATTTCTACTTTGAATTGACAAAATTGCTAGTTTCTAGTAGGACAAAAGAGAGACCTAAAGGTAAAATATTTTTTATCAAAGGAGTTAGAAAAACATGTCTTAATAGATAAGACTCAGAAAGTAACATAATAAATAGTGCATAGAAAGTTACTTATTTTGAATGAAGACAATACTCATGTGTCCAATCTCATACTAATTCTTTTTAAAACCCTTGGGGGAAGGTTCATTGGTCTCATTTTATATAGAGAGAGCAGAGACACATGGGGGCAAGGCAATTAGAGCAGGTTACTCAGCCAGGAGACTGCAGAGTTGAGATTAGATCCAAACACCAAATCTCCAGCTTTTAATCATTGCTTTCTAGGACTTGAGGTAGAATTCGGGAAGTGACTGAATGTTTTTGTAATTACCATGGCTTTGTTGGAATGGCCACCTCCTTGGAATTCAATGGTCCCAAAAGCGTCTGTTGGGCTGAGTTGTGTGTGCTTGCTGATGGACCACTTCTCGGACTGGATGTCATTTCGAGAGAGGCGACTCTCATTTTTCTCATTCTGAAGAACGGAGATACTGGGAGTGAGGCCGACATGCTGGCCTATGAGACGCCCACAGCAACACCTGTAACATAGGAGGTCAAAGTGGACCCATTGTATCAGCCATTATTGGAATGCACACTCAAGGCTGGAAAAATCTACAGACGGTAGCAATCTAGTTAGTCAATTTTCAGGTGGGATCCCAGGTTGTATCATGCAAATGGTGAACTCAGGATTTAGCCAACATACATGTGTTTCCTTTTCAGCGCCCTCCTGATTTTCCCTTAGCTATATAAACTATTACATGTCTCCTGTCCTCTACCCACCCTCTCACACCTGCCACCTTGTTCAAGATTGGAATCTGTGAACAAAAGCCCTGTAGAGTTTTCTATTTCTTACTCCTCCATCTATCAAATCTTATAGGAAGGACACTAAACAGCTTCAAGGGAAGAATTTTAACATGCACATTTAAATGAGGAATCTCACTCATATGTGAGTCATAACCTAACTTGCTTTTCCAAATTGACATTCACTGTCAAATATCCAATTTGGAGGAAAAAAAATCTGTAGGTTGAGTGTTCTTGAAGAAACAACGAAAAAATTATTCACAAGATACTTGAAAACAACATGCACTCCTTACCCCATGAAGATGTCCTTCAGACTTTACTGCCACCATTATTATGATTATTACTAATAATTCTGATACATATTTACCATTTGTTAAATGCTAACAACGTGCTATTCATTATGTGTAAGATATTGTAGTTTTAAGGGTTAGGTAATTTGCTCAAGGTTACAGTCTACATGACTCTATAGTCTATATTTTAAACTGCTTAATTACATTTCCTTTTCAAAAAGGCTTTTCCAGACATTAATATGTTACTTTATCCTGAATACTTCCCACCTTATAGTCTGTTGATCTTCAAGAAGGTAAATCAGATACTAAAAATGTGCTTGGATAAGGATCTGAAGGTCTGCAGTCTAATTAATAATCTGCTAGGAGTCATTTATTTAAAAATCTCTTTACTATAGCAAAGCAAGTTGGTACAAACTAAGCATTTTGGTGAAATGCTTAAAAGGGAAAACCAGTAACCGTGCTAAAAATATACATATAACCCATTCTTAGATACAGTGAGTAATTCCTCCCCTGATGGTACATCTATTATTCTGAACAGACTCAGAGAAGTAACTGCAGAGATGGCATATTATGTGGTGAATACATACAAGAATGTTTCAAAGATGTCCAGCAACAATAAAAGTTGATCTTTAATTTCACATTGGTCTATATGTAATGGATAGTGATTAATATTGCAGTTCCCTACTATTGTAGTGTCCATAATAATGAATACTATTGTAGGGAACTACAACAGTAATCATTAGCACTAAGTAGTTGCTACTTCAAGTTCTCGGTACATTATAAAGGAAGCAAGATTACCTATGGGGGTCTTTGGTGCTGGGTATGATGTGAACGCATTCCCTTTTATAAAATGCTCTTTCTATCCAGGATTTCTGAGCCTAGAAAGAAAAAGAAGAGTAAAGGTGAACATAGTATTTAAGTATTTTTGACGAGGCAGCAACATTTCAGAATCACATGATAGAGCCGTATCTCACAAACTGAGTTGAAATGGTGGTTACGCACATGAACGCCGCACTCAACAAAATCAGTCACTCCCAGAATATGGTGATTAGTTTGTTTATCGTTATAGTGCTGAGCGTTAAAGGAAATGATAATAATAAAAAGAGTGCTAGAACCATACGCAAATAATATTTTTGAAGGACAGAAAAAACAATGTTATTTACAGAGAAAATGAACAATATGGAGCAGAATGTTTGTAATTCCACAGATAACAAGTGTTCAGTTGTGGGAAGTTATACAGTTGACCCTTGAATCACAGATTTGAACAGTGTGGGTCCACTTATACGTGGGTTTTTTCTAATAAATACTGTAAATGTATTTTCTTTTCCTTTATGATATTTTAATAACATTTTCCTGTTCTTTAGCTTACTTTGTTGTAAGAATACAGTATATAATACATGTAACAAACAAAACATTCATTAATTGGCTCTTTATGCTATCAGTTAGGCTTCCAGTCAATACTAGGCTATCAGTAGGTAAGTTTTTGGGGAATCAAAAGTTATACTCCAAGCTTTGACTGTGCAGAAAGTTGGCTCCTCTAAACCTTGCTTTGTTCAAGGGTCAACTATATATCTAAACAAGTATAAAGTTTTCATGGCTGACACTTAGATTTTCCTTGTAGAAGGAAAGAGAAATGGTGAGGAAATTACAAGAGCCCTAATCTATCACCATGCTTTTTCTAAAATCTAAAGTACCGGTGCTTAAATACAGAGGGGAAAAAAGAAAGTGGAAACACAAGGAAGGTAAGTGTCTTCATCACTATCCGCAATTTCACAGGTAAAGCCTTTGGGAGGAAGTAAGGTAGCGCATTTTTGTTTTCTTTCTTTTTCTTTTTTTATTGTATTTTTTCCATGATCACTTATTTCCCTTATCCCTTCTTCCACCTCCACCCACACCCTCCCCCACAGTTACCCCGCACCCCCCCCACCCCCCGCCGTTGTCTAGGTCCATCCCTCACGCCTTAAAGCACAGCAAATGCAGCTTCTTAGATGAGCTTTGTTTGCACTCTTCACTGAGAAGTTTGGCCACTAAGATTGGGCTCCGGAAAGATAAAGGCAGTTCCGGAAAACTGTACCATCTTTGTTCCAAACCACAGTGTCCATCCTGCATCCTTTCACCCCTTTCTTTGCTAGCATTTCACATAGTAGAGGAGTCTCTTATGGAATCTAGTAAACTACTCAAAAGATTCTTTCTTTAAGTGTTTAAGATGAAAGTTGCTATAGCAACTTACAGTGTTATTTCCATCTGGTATGTGATCTTCTACCTAACCCAGCACCAGGACTAAATGCATCCTCTTAAAGTCTGCAAGGCCAAAGTGCACCCAAGCTGTTTACTTGGCCTCTCTCAGTGAGCAGTGTTAACTGTGACAAGTCCCTGTCTGTTGGCCATGATTGACATTGACTATGCCAAGGACCCAAGTGTCTGTCTAAGTTGTGCTAAGGTCTGGTTTGTCCTCCATCCCTTAATCATGCATCTCTCTCCTCTCTCAAAATAGAGTTTCCACAAACATGCAGCCCCAAAGGCAGTAGTTGTCTAATACTCAGGGCAATGTGCAATTTAAAATAGCACTGTGGGGGATGCTTGAGGGGCGAAGGAGCTGCATCCTGTGTCAGTCATCGTCACATAGTTTCTGAGTGTTTGTGAGTTTCTGCATTGTCCTCATGGAGAGGTGCACCCACCTTGCCTCAGATACCCTTGGGTCCTGGGGGCCCTCTGCACCCTTACACCACAAAGGTAACATTTGCCATTGTTTTCAGCAGGGCATGAAAAATGCCCCAGTGTCTATTCTCAAAGATTTTTTTTCTTTTCAAATATGTAGGAAAAGCTAGTGGCTACATCTTTGCAACAGAAATGAGCTTAGCCATGCAGATGATAACCGGTCTTTATCTCTGTAAAAAGCCTGTAAGTTAAACTATTCATAGGCTGTGATTTTTCCTAGACACTGAATACCTTCATTGATAACATCTCTTGGCAGGAAGATGGTAAAAATATTCCTCACTGGACACTTGAAACCAACTTGCCCTACACCTTGGGGAGCAGAAAAGAGTACACTTCCCTTTTTTCTTTGTGGTCCGCTTTGGCTAGGATTCAGTAGGATCTTTTGGGGGAGCACCTGGGAATTTCAGGGGGTACTGATCAATATTCTCTGAGAGAAAGCAGGGATGGCAATGTCACAGGGAGACCATGAGGGGCACAATTAGAAAGAGTGGTGTGAACGGGACTGGGCAATGTGGGTGAAATCATGTAATTCCTTTGTTCCTCAGTGTTCTTCATCTACAAAATGGGCAAGACAATAATGCCTGACACACAGAGTTGTCACCCTTATTACTTGGGAGTTGTATTTTCACTTCAAGAAGAGGGACCCATCCTGGGTTGGTTCTGGTACTAAAAGTTCAGATGAAGTTTTAGACGAGGCCGTTATAAAACCGCTGTAGCAGATTGACCTAGATTGATCTAACTTTACACTGGGGATGATATGTTCTCAGAAGGCCTGGCTGGCCACTAACAAGGTATGTAGAAAAATTATTTAATGTCCCCTGAGCCTTTTCTATAACATGAGGATAATCATAGCTATTTTGGAGAGTTGTGTTAGTCAAAGAAGATGATTCAGGGAATGCACTTGACAACACATAGTAGGAACTCAGTAAGTAATAAAAATTCCTAACCTTTATTAACAGCACATTATGTGCCTGAAATTGTGTCATATATGTATTATCTCCTTGGAACCTCATGAGAACATTGTAGGGGAAGAAACCATTTTACCAATGAAGAAACTGAGTCAGATGCAGCAAATCAGTTTTAAAGCCAGAGTTTGAAGTTGAGCAATCTGATGCCAGAGTTCACACTCCTACTGACTCTGCTCAGCTGCCTCCCCAAATTGGATATTATTGGTATTAAATACTCTTGATCTTGGCAGTGCCATCTGAACATGCCTGGAAGTGCCTTTGCATTTGAACAGAGCGGGGCTTCTGGAGGCATGTCTTAGAGCCAGGTCACACTTGTATGTTCCTCTTCTCATTGTTCCTTTCCATTTCCCACTGGTAATGAACACTGCTGTCTGTTCTTCCTCTCTCCTTGAGGTGAAGGATTTGGATGGGACATTAGGGATCCAACAGATTATGTGAAAGAAGTAAACAAAATGGGGGATCTTTATAATAACTACAGCAAAAAAATGAAATCACAACGGGACTGCCAGCTTGAGAATCTGGGGGATCATGACATAGATTAGACTTCTCAAGGGCACCTTCCTTATTTCTCTCACTCACGGATCCCAGTTTCGACTTGAAAAGCCCTGGCAGTTTTACTCAGATACTGTGTAGTAAGGATTACTACATATAGATTGCCAACTTGTTTGTTAGTCTTTAATTATAAAGTAATTTGACTTGTGTGAAGAAGTTCAGGAACTTAATTGCCTTCTCAAAGGTGAAAGGCTACCTCATTGTTAGCAAAGGGATTGAGGATCAGTTTCTATTTCTTATTATTAACAGATTAACCATTTCTCTTACAAAGGCACAGAAAATTGGGAGGAGGAAAAAAAGAAATATAACGTAAAAAGAATCTTTCCATCATTCATAATTGAATTAGATGTTCTCTTTTTTGAGAAGAAAGGAATACTACATAACAGAAAGAATGCGTGTGTAACAAATGAATTAGAAATTGTACAAAATATCACGCCTAATTTACTACGCTCTATTGTGGGCTTTGCTTTTTTCGTGGTTTTATTCTGGTCTTCAGTGTGGACAGCAATTAGACTTTTAAAATTATTTTCTTGAGGAGGGCATATTTGAAGTATAATCATGGTTTAACTTGTTCTCTAAGCTAATTCCCTTTTCATTTGTGCAAAGTCTTTGAGCTACTCCGCGTCAGGCTGTATACTTGGTTTCAACATTCAACTAAGTTAGTTCAGAATGGCTATCCTGGTTGCTAGAAAGCATGAAATAGTTTTAACACACCATGTGTCCTAAAATCTCCTTTAAAATGTCCTTTGGAAGTCTCATGTACTCTTACCTTAGATAATCACTTATATACATTCTTTTCTAAAGGTAGTGGTCACATCACCATGACCGAGTCTGTGAGAGGCTATTTTCTTTCTTGTCTTTCTGCATTATCAGTCATGTGTGATGTGTGAAAGGAAAGTGTCTTTCAAAAGGTAATGATTAAAGGACGTCTTATTCAAAACCAGAATGAGGACATTCACATTTTGAACAAATATATAATGATTACACTCAAAGAATAAAGTAAGTATAAATTTTGAAATCTAATGTACTGTCAATAAGGATCAAACTGATAGAAACAAACAAACAAAAAAAAGCTGCAAATATTGCCTTTGGAAGAAAAAAAATTAAGTTGTTTCATCCAAGCAGGTTTCACCTCTTTTTCACAAAGGCTCTGCTACAAATGTTAGTCCCCCAACCTTGGACTCTTTTTACTACCCGCTCCGCATTAGCTACAGAATCAAGAAGTTCTCCAGGCAGGAATGGTTACAAGTGCATGCATAGAGAATGTATTAAATCAGAAACCCTTGGACAGTGCTACTCCACCTTTAGCAGGGCAACTTTATCAGAAGGACAACAGCCCACACCAGTCATCATAAGATTAAAGAGAATCCACTAACTTTACAGGAATAAATCATGAGCAAAGTTTCACTACGTTCCTCATTTTGAGACTCTCATGTTTTAAATGTATTTCCTTTGTCCTAATCAGAACAAAACACCCAAGACCCAAAGGTACTGAATCCACTGTTCCTTTTTGCGTTTTCCTTTCCCTCAACATCTCCCTGGGCACCCCTTTGGTCTTCCTCTAGGTCCCCAGATCCAATATTGGGAAGTTGAAATCAATTTACCTGAGCACTGACTCTGGGTGGTGGCGAAGGCAGTCCCACGAGCAGCTCCTGTTGCTTTCATTTTGCTGCGTCTGGGGCTGGCCATCGCGTTAATAATACTCTTATGACCGCCCACTGGAAAAAAAATCATTTGCCCGGCTCTTCCCCCAAGAGACGTTTCAAGTAAGCAATGAACTTGGGCAGATTAGCCCCTTGGAATGTGCTGCTTTGGGATTAGCCTCAGTAAGAATCCCATGGACATTCCCTCGCAGCCTCAAACACTGCTTGATTTGAACATCTAATCTGACACCAGAAGAAAAACAAATCCCCGGAGAGATCGGATTTAACTGGCACAAGTCCGGACAGGCTCTCCCCCCTTTTCTTTTTCCATTTTCAGAGAGAAGGCTTGTGAAAGTGTGATAAGGTGTTTTGAGTTCTGAAAAGTTCAACTTTGGAAAGTAAATCCTTCTAAAGAAACAGTGTATTAATGCTCCAAGTGGGTTGAACACACAAGCCGCATTGTTCGTTCCTCCCCAAAGAATGGAATGATAGCATTTCTTTAAAGAGGAACTGCTAAGAACGGAACATTTCAAAAGAATAGTTTGATCCCTGAACATGAGCCCAAGTAGAATAAAGTGGGAGTTTGCCAGTGACCTTCTGCGACTTCTAAAATGTCAATAAATAATAAAACTTGTCTGATCACTCTTACCCTGCAGCCTCTCTCCCACAATTGCGGAGGTGTGATTAGAACCCTACATGCCTGTTTCCCTGTTAAAAAGAGATGAGCTGCGACCACGACAGCACATGGATGCCGACTAAAAGCAGTGACACTGTGATGTGTTTATCTGGCCCGGCCCGACAGAGAGGTTCTGGCTCACACAGAAAGGGCCCTTTCGAATATCACCCAGGGTGAATTTTTCATATAAGAGTAGTTCTTAACTAAAGTGAACAAACTTGGATAGGAAAAAAAAACCCCAAAAGTGCTTTTTAGATAAGTGCGTATTTGAGTACCTCATCTTCAAAAGACTGAACTCTGCCCACAGAACGAAGTTAGAGCGGGGAGGTGGTGCTCACGATCAGCTCCGTGGGCTGTGGGTCTACGAGGGCAGTGCCACTTTAGTCTTCATTTTTCCATAATCTGCTTCCAATTGCCTAGCATGTTTCATGTGGACACTCACTGAAGATTGTAGTATGAACTGAATGGCTTATTTCAAACTTGAATTGGATCCGTAAGCTTCTCATCTCTCTGCTGTTTCTAAGATTGATCTTCAAACTCCCACATCTTTCGATCTCTCATGTACCAAGGTTTATCCAGAAAGTAGGAACAATAAACTACTTAGTGTCTTCCAACTGAGGAGACATTACAGTTAGCAAGACCCCAATGGAACATCAGATTGAGCTTTAGCAATAAACACACAATTCAGAAAGTCCCTTGAACTGTCTTCAGGAGTTGGCTATAGAATAACATGTAGTTGCAGCCTTAATAATATGCATATACTTCCTTCCATGGAGCTGTAACACTCCACAGCCTGTGTTATAAGGGAATTGCCAGAGAGATGATCACATAAGATATTCACTGCAGCATTATGTATAATACAAAAAAAAAAATAGACAAAAATTAAAGTCCATCAAGGGAAAGCTAATTAAACTAATTAAATGGATCATGCCACCACTTCAACCTTTCATCTGACTGACTTTAAATCTTGAGTTCGATCATACACATACAGAGTCTTTTCAATATTCCATGTACTTTGCATCCTATTCTCTCTCTAGTCTTACTTATTTTTTCTTTTTCTGGTTGCTTGGTTTTTCTTTCTAGAAATATTTGATAAGGACAGAACATGAGGCAACTTTCATGAACTTTATTTACACCAAAGACAAAAATATTGTCACTAGAACCATAAATATTTTGTTAAAGTAGAAGAGAAAGCCCCAGGTAAAGTCAGCACGGTGATTCTTTCATATGCGGTAAGAGATGATCTCAAGACTCTTTGATTTGAGAAGGTAATTAGTTCCAAAGAGACTTGTCGCTCTGAGCCACACTGTCCATATGAATCTTTCTAAAATCTCGTGTATCACCCAACAATGCAACTCCTGACAGCCTCTGTTACCAGCCTGCTTCAGATGTACTTTAGAGAGAATACAATTTGAATACTGATGGGAGGAAACTATAAGACTAAGGGATGTCAAACTCATTTTCATCAGTGGCCATATCAACCTTGAGGTTGCCTTCAAAGAGCCGAATGTAATTTCAGCTCCTTAACACTTGAGGAGTAGTCACATTTATACAGTCCTAAAATTATTTTGGCCTTTAGAAGGCAACCACGAGGCTGATATGGCCCCGGTGAAAATGAGTTTGACACCCATGCATAAGTGTAAGGTAACTGTGATGATTCTTCACTCCTATTTTTATATAATCACAGATTACCTTATTCTTCCAATTTATCATTACAGAAAAAAATCATATGCAACTTGAATATACTAAAAAGGTTCTACTGGTACATAACTCAATTTTTAAAAATGAAATCAGATTTTCTACAAGTAGAAAGTAGACTTTGACATACGAAATGTGTATTTCATTGTTGTAGGGATGTCCAGAGCATTTTTTCCCCATGGTGTCTACATTTGACAGTGGCAACAACACAGCATGATACACAGCAGTGCTCAGCAAACGTTTGCTATAAATGGCTAGATGGCCAGTAATTTAGGCTCTTTCCAGGCCACATGGACGATATTGCAACATCCAACTCTGCTGTTGGAGTGCAGAGGTGACTTTGGGCAAGAGGTAAACACGTGAGAATGGCTGCATTCCAACAAAACAGGTGCTGGGCTGGAGTCGACATGTACCGGTCAACCTTGGTTTACAAGAAGGGGGTCTGTGTGATGGGGCAGCTGGGGAGGGGCAGTGGTCCTAAGAACCAGGTGTTCATGGCACCATCACTAGTTTGCCTTGGCTCCTCCTCCAACATGTCCCCATGGAACCTCCAGGCAGGCTCCCATCTAAGTGCCTTTGCTCCTGCTGTGCCTTCTATCTGGAGAGCTCCATCCTCAGATATCCCACAGCTCACTCCCTCACACATGGGACCCCTGAGAGGCCTTCCTTGACCAGCCACCCAAAGGCACGCTGTGTCATTCTCTGCTCCCTAATTCCCTGTCTTTTCCTCATGGCCTTCCACACTGCCTGCCATGTCTTTATGTGTCTAAGTTTTGTCTGTGTCCTGCACTAGAATGTAATGAGTTCTTGGTGACAATGATTTTGTTTTGTTACTGCTGTCTCCCCAGTGCCGAGCACTGTGTTTGGAACATGGTAGGAAAACATGGGGGCTTGAGCACAACACTTGATTTGCACCTCAATTCCTTACTTGTAAAATGGTGGCATCAGATGGACCATGTTTCCTAAAGCAGAATTTAAGGTGGCACCCAGTTGGGTATTTTTCATTTAATAATTAGGTTTATATTAACATACAGTATATAAGCAATGGCTAAACCTGCAATTTGACAAATACTATTGCTTAGGGTCATACATTTCCTTTTTTGGAGTTGTGAGGAAATGAATGTATCCAGAAAATTTAATACATTAAATGAAAGAGGATTTATAAATAACAGAAACGCTTTGGCAGTATCACAAAAGTGACTAAAGTTGTGGAAGCACAAGGTCAGTCCCTTTGAAATGTCCTTGAGACTTCTTGTTTTTATTCTAATGCATTAAAATAAATGTAATGTGTTCTCTGATGTTCAGAGTTGCCATTAACCTACAGTAAAACAACGTGACAGAAACGTGACAGAGCCAGCTGCCTCCAGAGCGCACTGACACCCAGTGTGTTCTTCCTAAAACAGACCATCAGCCATCTCTTGGTCAGTGCCCTTCCGTGGCACCCGATCCCCAGCACAATCAGATCAGTTCAGCATTCAAAGCCTCCAGGATCTGGCTCTGGAAGTATCTGCTCAAATCTTTCAATTTCCTTCCAAACCTTAAAACACGTACGCCCCAGTAAACTAAATTGTTGATTGTTCCACACTTCTCAACCTTTGAATATGCTGTCCCACTGCCCGAAATGCTAGGTTCCTCCTCTGTACTTAGGAAATGCCTCTTTGCTCTTCCAAACTCTGCACAAAACATTGTGGTTTTTGAGAGACATGGCTGGACACTGCCAGACAGAATGAATCACTACAACTACTGCATCACTTCCCTACCTTGCTCAAGCTTCCACTGGGGAAAGGCCATCCAATATGATAATTAATTTTTATTTCAACTTTATACTCATTCACTACCAATACACAGTACTTAGGCATATTATGGCATAACTAGCATTTTGTAGCCTTGCCTAGGATGCTTCCCTTCTTCCTTCTCCTATTTTTAACATAGCTTCTACAGTAATATAAATTCTCATTCCTAATAAATAATCTTTTGGGCCTAAGTCTTTTTTAAAAAGATTTTGATTATTTACTTTTAGAGAGAGGGGAAGGGAGGGAGAAAGAAAGAGAAACATCGATATGAGAGAAGAACATTGATCAGTTGCCTCTCGTACGCTCCCCGGACTGGGGACTGAACCATGCCCTGACCAGGAATCAAACCAGTGGCTTTTTGCCGTGTGGGATGATGCCCAACCAACTGAGCCCCACCAGTCAGGGCTGAGGGCTAATTCTTTATGGATTGAAATTATTTATATTAAAATTCACTTTATAGCCTCTAAACTTAAATTATAGATACTTTAACATAAAGTTAAACTAGATTGCATTTTTATCACTGACTAGGAAAAGACTTAATAGATTATGTTTTACAATTAACAGTGAAACTCTCTTTTACCAATAGGTTGTGCTATATATACTTAAATGCATGCAGAATATTTATATAGCAGTCATATGAGTATATACATAAATGTTAATCTCATAGAATTTTCATTAACAATTCAAATATATTTCCATGTTTTTTTTGAAAATTGTTTCATTATAAATCAATTATAAATATAATGTATCATTGCCAAGCAATAATTAAAGTGTTTTACAAGTCACAGAATGATTTCACATACAGATTTCTATGCCACGGGGAGCCGATATGCACAATAGCTCCATACGGTGGGTATTATAAGATTCAGTCATGCAAATAAAAAGCCAGGGCTTCCAGAGGTGAAGCATCATGCCAAAGTTACACATGAGTCATTGGCTTAGTCTGACATGCCCAAAGCTCTTGTGTTTCTATTAGGGCACAGCGAACCCTGCATCCTCGTACTCTGCTTTTACAGATGCAGACTGATATTTTTCTTCTTTGTGGTAGAATAGTTCATTTAATCATTCTAATTCTAATAAAAATGTGCATGCATCATCAAACCTAAAAGATTGCTAAAAAAGTGAAATGAGGCCGTATGCCTCTCTGTCAAAAGTCCAGTATTATATTTATGGTCAAGGATAAGCCATCTGTTTGAATATAGGAGCTGTCTCCACACACGGTGACATAAAAACTTAGAAACCACACACAACATTTAGGGACTTTACTGCCTCATTGACCAAAAACACTTAACTACAATAGTGCCATCCTTATAAAACTGGTATACATCTTAAAAAATAATAATAGGATGTGCCCTGGCTGGTGTGGCTCAGTGGATTGAGTGCTGGCCTGCGAACCAAAAGGTTGCCGGTTTTATCCCCAGTCAATGCATGTGCCTGGGTTGCAGGCCTGGTCCCCAGTTGGGGGCGCGTGAGAGGCAACCACACATTGATGTTTCTCTCTCTCTCTTTCTCCCTCCCTTCCCCTCTGTCTAAAATAAATAAGGATCTGAAAAAATAATAGGATAAATTTTATACAGAAGAGGAGAAAATGAAAGACAAAGTTATGACCAACAGAAATGTAAGATTGAGGTTTGACACACTCCTCAAGGGCCATGAGGTTTTAAAATGATGGATCCTTTGTTAGAAAGCAACATTGGTGTGATGATGTCAGCACATAATTCGCGACCGGGATGGTTTTCTATGTTCACAGAGGCTGTGCCTGTGAGAAATGGAATGTGTTCCCTGGCACAGTCCGTGCAGAGCTGGAGCAACATAATGTCATCCTTCAAGTCCTTAATTTTGTTTAGCTTTCACAGCTCATTCCTGCACCATTCTGATTGTGTCAGGAGCCAAAGAAATGTGCTGAGTCATTAAATTGGAATTTATGTTATGCAGAAATGTGGCATTTATGTGACAAGTAATATTATAGATTCCGAGGCTGATTTCTATACGGTTTTACTTCTTTTGAGCTGGGAGGATGAAGATGCAGGAAAGAGGGTGAAGACAGATAAATAGCTGTATTTGTATTTGTAGTAAAGTTCTCATATCAACATTGACTAACCAAGGAAATCAGCCTCTCTCTCTTTCTCTCTCTCTATATATGTACTTGTTATTATTATTAGTTTTTTAAAAAATCATCAGTCCTAACTACCTTAAAGTAATATTTGTGTAGAAATACTGATTTATTTTAATTAATGTTGCTCAGACTCTTTATTCTCACAAGGTACAGACTAAATCTGACTGTATGATTTTATTTTTGAAAGTCTGACCCTTTTTTTTGTTCAAAGCAGTAGTAAGACAGAGTCTGGTGGAAGCCTGACTGATCAGGAGTCCAGAGATATGCGTCCCAGCCATGGCTTGTTGACAACTAGGCTTGTGACCATGGGGGAGTGACTTAATCTTGGTTATTTTCAAGGTCACTTTCAGGTCTTAGAGGATTCTGGGAACCAGAACCTGACAGTTTTGTCATTGGTTCTTTGTGTACAAAGCAGGTATAGAGGATTTTTGAAAATGAAAGGGTTAATTCTATTTTAACTTTTATTCTAATTTTTACACATTTATGGAACCATTATTCTTTTGATAAGAAACAAATGTAGCAGAGCACAAGGTTTTTTACCTACTGAGCACAAAATACATAAGGAGATTTGAATTAATAAATAATCTGTGAAAGAATTCTCAGTAGACTCCAACCATTCTTAAGAATGTCCCTGGCTTAGCAATCTGGCACACATGTAAAATTCTTAAGACTTCAAGTATTGTTAAGGCATTATTACAATTAATGAATAACTCAGCATCTCCGGTCTTGCCACTGAGAGCATTTTCAAGCCCAGAACATGGTGTTCTTTTGTCCTAATTCCCCACCAAATGATAAATCAAATCTTGATCATTATTCAGGTCAGAATATGCAGAATTTTCCCACAATCTTTAAGTATTTTTTTTTAACTTTAACAATCAAGAATTATTTAACTGGAGAGATTGAGACCAAATCAATCCCATTTTTTCTCATGAGAAGCAAGTTATAAGCAGACAGGCCCAGTAAATAACTGTAAAGCTATTCTTATTACTGGCTGGAAATGAAAAATTATTGGATGTTAAGTTAATGCAGTATAAATGTATTTCTGTCTGATAGTCATCTTTCTCTGTCAAATTACTAAATTGTTAGGTAGAAAATAAAGCTATCCACATAAATTCAGCCTCTGGTTATGTGACAGTTTTAAGGTTGTTCAAAGTTATTGAGCCCAGTTTCAAAATATAGTTAATGTTCTTCCTTACACGCTTATTACTAAAACCTGTGATTTTTTTATTTTTACCTCAATATGTTAATATAAAATCTCTCCAGAATATTTTAGGTCCTAGAAGATACTAACACCTATATTAGCTTTTTCTAAATATAATAATTTAAATGTTACATACATAGAAATGAACACTAACTCTAAAGTAGGTGTAAATAATGTTAATAGGCAGTGCAGAAATATAGATTTCAGCTCCAATTTGTGTTCCATTGACCGGCAATGTAATCTTTTTTCTCCTTTGTTTTCTTACCGCCTCACCTTTACTCTAGTGTAGAGAGTTCCAATCTTTGAATCTGATGCCAGAATGAATTTCTGATAGCAAAAGTCTTCTGAAAGAAGCTAAGCTAATACACAGGGTCTGGCAGAAGTAAGGCCTGCTTAAGTGTGGTTGGGAGCGTAATAATATGGGTGTAATAATTTATAGTTTTAATTTGAACATTTCATCTAAAATGTCATATGATGTGCTTGAGTGTGATATTGTTATGTTACAGAATCACGTGCTTATGATTCTGTAATAAAAGGTTTTGTAATAAAAAAAGGGATGTTATTTGTGCTGAACCCTGTATTTTAAAAAGTGTACCACGCTGGCTGTCTAATTGGTACCCCAATTCATTCTCCACAAAGTAACAAGAGTGATCTTTACCCTTCTCCCAATGAATAAACTTTATTTCTTAGAGCAGTTTTAGGTTTAAAGAAAAACTGAACAGAAGTACAGAGAGTTCTCATACACTGCCTCCCTCCACCTCTTCCCACAGTTCCCCTGCAATTTAACATCTTGTACTGGTGTGCTGTATTTGTTCCGACGGATAAGCTGATACCGATACATTATCATGAACTGAAGTCCATTGTTTATGTTAGGATCCATTCTTTGTGTTAGACAGTCCTATGGATTTGCCAAATGCATAATCTCCTGTATCCATCATTGCAGTATCTGCAGAATGGATTTACTGATAAACCTTTACATTGATAAATTAGCTCATTGCATTCCATCTCTCTCACCACAGAATCATTCAGTGACTTTCTGTTACTTCTAGAATAAAATCTAGATTCCTTAACGGGCCTCCCTGGCCTGGGAGAATCACATCCCAGCTCATGTCTCCAAACTTTTTCTATGCAAAACTGATCCAATTTACTACCTTTAACCACATCATCCTCCTTTTAGATTTTCAACTGCTCCAAAAAGGTAGAAGAGTAAAAAGGTCATGATAGAAGTTAGTTTTTAATTTAAAGGCTACTTTTTCAGGGGTCACAAACAAGTAATATTCCTGACCTTGGTGGAGGGAGTCGTGGATGATTTGATTTTTCAAAGGTAAATTTTTATAAGTAGCAATTCTCCATTGATTTGTTTGATAAAGTGATTTTTTAAAAGATGCCTACTTGGCATATGATGGATAAATGTGAACACTACTTTGGTAGTAATTAGTAAAGTTATTATTCCTGGGAAATCTTAAAGCAGAGATCAGTATCTTGATTGATCTGCCAATGTAAACTCTAAACTCTAACTTTGCAAGAGTTCTTAGGTCCTCTCTCCAATATTTAGCAGAAAACAGACTTTTTCCTGGTGAATGATACTTTCATGTTAGCTGATAACTGTAAAGGAAAATCATAGAACACACATATGCTCACATGAAATTCCTAACTCTGGCATGCTGTCCCCTGTATTAGAATACTATCGTGAATATTTGTGCCCATTCATTAAAACTGTCACTGAAGGTAAAGCCATAAATATTACTATTGTGCTCATTGACTTTCATACACACTATTCTAAAATAAAAATATGATTCTTTTGTGTGAACAGGTATTTCTTTTCCTTTTTTTTGAGTGCACATAACATCCTGATGTGTACATTTTACTGTTAAATACTGACTTCCTGAGGCCACAGTAGAGGAGGAACAACGACGAAATATCGTTCAAGTTTGTCCACTTCAGATCACAATGTTAGTTATTTGAAAATAAGTTACTATGAAAGTGGGCAATGCATTTCTACAATTGTACAAATCTGGTATTTTGTAGGAGAGAAGCAGGTAAGGAAAACACCTCCCTGTACTTATGGTTCTAACGCAAAAGGCTTTCAACAATCATTAAGAATAAAGTGTAAACCGAAGCTTAGTTGGGGTGCGCTAATTGTATTTCATGAAAGTTGATGCTATCTGAAGCTCTGGCTCTCGCCATTACACAGGGGATTTGAAAATGGGCAGTAATAACTATAATCACTTATTTTTTAATTATTTCACACCAGCATTCGAGAATATCTGTTGAACACCATCCTCGTACAAAGCTCTTTTTGTTGCTGAGGAGGTAGGAGACTTTATGACGACCCTGTATCTGCTTTTCAGTTCTACAGCAATGCTTCTCAGGTGATACCGTGTGGCAACGGATCATTTCTAGACAAGACGTAAAGCCACTACTAAGTAAGAGTTTTGTAATGCCATGAAGATGATTATGCACCTGGATTGTATGGCAGTGGTAAATGGCTATAGAAGTTGCTGAGTGCTTATCCTCAATGTTTGCACTTCTCATCGTTCATAAACGGTTCATGGGCCAGCAGCAGTTTGGCGGCCACAAGGTACTACTCAGTGTGTAGTCCGTGGATCAGCAGCACTGGTAGCATTTGGAAATTTATCAGAAATGCAGATTCCTAGGCTCCAAACCGGACCTACTGAATCTCCACCTGCAATTCAATAAGATCCTCCAGTGATTCCTTTACATTGAAGTTGGAAAAGCACTATCCGGGGGGAAATCAATCAGGTGGATAAAAGACAACAATAACATTTAATAAGAGCAATCATAACAAACTGGTGGATAGTCCTTACAATGCATATACACTATTCTAATTACTTTCTTATATTAACTAATTGGAACCTCATAGCAAATCTGTAAAGGAAGTACTTTCGTTAGGCTCATTTTGCATGTAAGGGCAGTGAGGCAGTAGAAGCTAGGCTTCCTGTTCAATGTCACACAGCTAGGAAGCCCAGTGTGGGGATGTAGAATAGCTTAAGTGACATGAGAGAGGTAAAGACTGACTGAGCAGGGGTGCCCAGAGGAGGGAAGGGTCAGTTTTGGCCAGGGGAGGTAGCTGAGCTGGTCTGGCACCTGGCTGGTGCTCTTAGCATAGAGTAGGCACTTAAATGATTTTTGTTGCATTTACCTGAATTAAATAACTTTTGTCCCTCCCTAATTCCATAATTTCAGAGAGGTGGTTTCCATTTAATTACCTATTCATACTCTCTACCTTTTAAGATTTAGCTTAAAAATTTCCTTTCTCTTCCCATTTCCATCTCTACAATGGAAAGTATTTGTTTCTTCCCTTGAGCTTCCAGTTACTTTATTCTTTCTCTGCCTACTAAAACCTTCTATTCTAATTAATAGTGTGAAGTTATCCTGTATCCTCATGTTAGACCCTAAGCTCAATTAGGGCGTGGACCGTATCTATGTACCTTTTTATCTTCTTCCCTAAGTGTGTGGTGCCTGAAAAACTCTCACTAAATATTGGTTAAAATAATGGTTATTATGCACTTATCAAAAAATGGATCATTCAGCTGTGGATGGAGCATTCTTTAAGATGTACATTAACTGAACAACTTGCCCCTTTGTTTTCCTAACATGCCCTGCACCAATGGAACTCTTAAGCCTTAAAATATTGAGCAAAATGTAACTGCCAGCCTTGAAGTATTAACACTAAGTTAACTGAGTGATTGCACTGGATCACACACCCATCCACACCTCATACATTTGCACTTTATTCATCTGTTAGAATCTAGCAGACACACTCCAAGTTCTGCTTTCACCAATTTTGTATTCAGGAAACATGCTGGAAGACAATGAAAAAAGAGAAATATGTAAAAATATATTAAATTTCCACCATTCTCCTAGTTGGCATTATAGATTATTGGCTCCTCTGAAGAACGATGGGTCCATGCTATTATTCTTGAATGCCTGAGCCTCCAACTGTATGTTTCGCAGCCTGGGGAAAACCCTTAGGAAAGCCAGGTTGTCAGGGCTGTTTTAAGGGCGCACAAAGTCTTTTCTTAATGTCAGTAGGTGTCATTATTTAAATTCAGCCATTTGTTAAACAGTATAATTGCTCATCAATTATGTTTTTCCACTCAGTTTAGATCACATTAAACCTCTCCTTTGCTCAATTTTTTTCTTAAAAGATACAGACTGATATAATCTGAAACATAATTGTAATCAGCATAATTCAAAATAATACTGATCAGAGCTTATATTTTATTTCGAATAGCTTTTAAATGATGGTCCTAGCTAGCTTGTTAGCTTTTGTTTTACTCAGTTAGAAAATTCTGCATTTTCTATGTTAAAAAAATAAATTGTGCGAGAGGAATCCTAAATGGGTGGATTTTAGCTGGTATTTGCAGGTGTGTGTGCCCTGGGCAGGTTTAAATGATTAATTAGTCTATAAGATTGGGAACAAAAGTCCAAAATGTTTTGTAAAGCTTAATTTAATGACTACCTTTGTGTACATAGATACACAAATCCTACCCTCATCTCTACTGCACTTCTCATTATTTATTTTTTATTACTTTTTATTTTTTATTGTTGTTCAAGTACAGTTGTCTCCATTTCCCCCCACCGCTCCCCTACACCCCAGCCACCACTACTTCCCACCCCTGATGCCATCCCTCCTTGGTTTTGTCCATGAGTCCTTTATATACATTCCTGAAAACTCTTTCCCCTCCTCCCCCCATTATCTCTTCCTGAATCCCCTCTGGTTACTGTCAGTTTGTTCATAATTTCAATGTCTCCGGTTCTATTTTGCTTGCTTGTTTGTTTTGTTGATTAGGTTCCACTTAAAGGCGAGATCATATGGGAACTGCCTTGTGACCCAGTGATTCTACTGCTGGGAATATACCCTAAGAGCCCTGAAACACCAATCCAAAAGAACCTATGCACCCCAATGTTCATAGCAGCACAATTTACAACAGTCAAGTGCTGGAAGCAACCTAAGTGCCCATCAGTAATGAATGGATCAAAAAACTTCTCATTATTTAACATTTAAGACCTAATTGATGAGTTCCTTATGACAGTGTTACTATGTAGTTGAGCTTTTGTGCTAGACATCAATACAAGTAAGTAAATTGGAGAATGTCTATTATTCAGGGTGTCAAACTCATTTTCACTGGGGGCCACATCAGCCTTGCTATAGCTTTCAAAGGGCCAAATGTAATTTTAGGACTGTACAAATGTGACTACTCCTTAACTAGTGGCAAGGAGCTCAGTGCTGCCGCCGGGTAGAAATAAGGTGCCGGGCTGGGTAAAACAAGGTGGAAGGCCGGATTCGGGCCACGGGCCTTGTGTTTGCCACCTGTGCACTACATGAATCCTAAACCTCAATTAGTGATTCTGTTCTTACCATCCTCTCTTTCCTGGATTGCTTAGAATAGAAAAGAAAGATGAAGTGGAAGCCTATTCATGTTCCTAACTACAAGTGGGGAGAAATCATTCCATTGTCTCAGTTCCTCTTTCTGCAAACCTAAAGAATGCTGCCGCGCTCATTACCCACAGAGAATGGTGGTCTTGACTGATAACGTGATGACAAGCCGGGACACTGAGCGTCCCATGAGGACTTGTTAGCGTGGGGTGCTGGTTTGCCATGTGCAGAATAAAGCATTATTTTAAGTTTTCTTTTTATGATAAGAGGTAGTTGAATTTAAGCAGTTTTAAATTACATTCCCACTTGACTTATACATAAATGTCAATTTTCTTTGGATTAAAAAGCACTGTGTGAATTAATGTGACCAAAATAACACACACATACACAATTAGGAATTTTCTGAGATTTAAGTTATATGGAATTTGATTACACAGTGCATTCTGGGGCTCAGCCGCAGCAGGCTGCAGATGCCAGTCAGGCTGATTATGACTTAAGCATTGTTTCAGTTTGATTTTGCAAAGGATTTCATTTAATGCAGATTAGTAAATGTATTAAGCCACTGATAATTGAATCCTCTTAGGTTTAGTAAGTACCATCCAGTGAGGTAGATTAGTAGGGTTTAATTTGTTGCTCTCAAATAGCAAACAAAAACTTAGTAGAATAATTACATCTCCTGTGTGGGCTAATAAAAGGAGACATCACAATGGTGGTTTTGGCCATTTCTGCACTTCTGCAGTTTCCTGTAGAGTGCTACCTTTAGTGTTTTCTGCATCTCTGAAGTGACACCAAAACCTATCACCTGTAAATCACATGCTTAGGTGTTCAAGATTTTGTCCGATGAAAGATAAGCCATGAATGAAAATATTCACTTTAGAGCTAGCTGGGCCCTACCTCAGTTACAACTTTTTTACTGTTTCCTGAAATTTTCTGTCCATCTTCTTGTCCATAGTATAAGTACCTTAAGGGTAGGACCATGTGTCTCCTCTGATTTCTTGGCAATTAGCACAGGATCTGGCATATTGAGGCACTCAAGTCTGTTTGCCTAAGAATAAATGAATTTGTTAAGTATCAATGAATTTCTTAAATAATCATAAAGTATGCTCTGAAAATAACAATATCACCAAATGTTCAAATTCTAGGAAGTTAGTTTTGACCAGAGTATAAAGCTGCTGTGTTACCTAAGAGGCTGAGTCAAGATGTGAAAGAGATAGCACTAATGAGTAAAATGACGATTTATTATCTGATAGATTCCTGGCCACACAGAGCATTCAGCGCAAGTCAGCTGACTAAGCAGATTAACGTGAATGTCTTGACTGACCAGTCTTCATTTTAATTGATTTGGTTGCCTGCATAGGGTGTCATTGAAAAATGACAGGAAAGAGTCCGTATTCCTCGGGCACTCCCAGGTCTGCCATTTTTCTGAGTCACAAACCACACAGGGAAAAACGCAACACTGGGAGGAGCTGACATAAACAATAACTCTTAACGGGAAATGCTACAGCTGTTTGAAATGGCTAGAAATGAATATTTAAGGTCCATCTTCGTTTTCTTTCTCCTCCATTTCTGGCTGTTCGGGCATCAGTGAGACTGCAGGTGTGGACACTCGGGCCTCTGGGGTGATTGCTAGTGTCTGTTTTCTCCATTGGCTTCTCAGGTACATTATTATTTTATTTTCAAAACAACCACCAAACTTCAAACTTTGCAAGAAATTTTGAAATATATCACCTTCTTAAATTCTGGAATACATCACCTTCCTAAAAAATTAGTTTTACACTGAATGCCACTCCTGTGTCTCCCACTGTATACTGTTCATCATATGAGGTCTACCTTGAATTATTGATAAAGTTCTCCCTCACAGATTCTACCAAGTGATTTTTTAAAGCATGCTAGCAGGTCACAGCAGCTAGTCCAAATGACTCAGAACATCAAAAAGAACAAAGGTGAGTCACGCCTGAATCTGGTCCTTTATTTGAGTGATTGGAGACTTTGTTTTAGATTGGGTACCTTTGGAACCATGGATCCATTTCCCAAGACAACATATCTAGTGATATATGTTCCCTATATCATGTAATAGGATGGTAACAAAGCTTATAAGGAAATATGTATAAGAGTGCTAAAGCTAGGAGTTATAAGCAACACTCAAACCAGCGCACTTCCTAGAGTTCTCAGTCAGCGCCTGTCTACACATGGCCATTTTTATGGCGATACCACATCCCCATCCACCCACCGTGGCCACAGCTGAGTAGACTGGCAGACCAGTGGTGCTCTGACTCCAGGGCAAAACATTCCTGGGCTGGCCACTACATTTAACTTATGGATTGGTCCCCAAAAAGAAGTCGAGGGATCATCTTTCACTTTTTTAGAAATTCAAACTTAGAAATTTGGGGAAAACAAGCTAGGAACCATGGAGAACTAATACAGAGAAGTCTCAAGGTAGAGAAAGCTCCAAACAGGAAACAACGACTTCGCATTAACAGAAATCGAGAGAGGGGAACATATGCATTATGAGAGTACCCTGTAGCAGCCACGCAGTGAGAAGCAGAAATGCTGTGTGTGACAGAGAAATCAGTAGCCTGTGAAAGGCAGAGAGGTGAAGAGAGCAGTCCTGCTTCCTGGTGACTTTCTTATTCCAATCCTAGTCCATTACTAAACTCACAGTAATTTCTCCTCTCCTGAAGTGACTTAAGTGATTCTCATTAGTATAGCCAGGAAAGGAAATGATAAAATCACAAGCCAAAAGTCACCAAAAAACAAACAACAAACAAAACAACAACAACAAACCCTTATTTCTTCATAGTTCAGAGATCCAGTATCTCACGAACAACGAGGAGTGCAGCATCGCATTTGATCTACCCGAGCCCGACGGTGTCAGAAACTGACATTTGGAGAGGGCATGTGACTTGCTCAAGGTCACACAGCACTACCAGCTAGCAAAGCCAGTATTAAAAGCCAGTTTTTCTAACCCAGAAGCCTACGCCCTGCAATCACAGCACACTTACTCCTGTGTGTGGAGGGCATGGTTGGCAGGCTTCGAAGATAGAGTATAACCATCTCTGGAAAGGGCTAATTTGTAGAACAGGTATAGAGAGGCTGAATCAATCTGTTGTTTCAGGGCCAAGACCGTAGGTGTTATTTTGCATCTGGACATGGTTACAGTGTTAGCTCTGATGTTCATAGGTCTTAGATATTCCAAAGTTTCACTTAATGGGATTCATGCAAAGGGACTTGATTTTCAACATAAAAACATATTTTTATAGAGATACATATTTTTATAG
The DNA here is from genome assembly GCA_004026765.1 of Micronycteris hirsuta. Classification (NCBI taxonomy): domain Eukaryota; kingdom Metazoa; phylum Chordata; class Mammalia; order Chiroptera; family Phyllostomidae; genus Micronycteris; species Micronycteris hirsuta. The sequence goes on along the minus strand of PVJI01002650.1, from coordinate 23,939 downwards.
AGATAAATATAAAAACATATTTTTATAGAGATACATTCACAGTAAGATTTATCCTTTTCTAGTCTCCATCCTTTACCGTTGTTCACGGTGAAGGGCTTCCCAGGGTGTCTTTCTGTATGAGGGTGTGGTCCACAATGATCCCTTGTGTGGACAGTGGCCGAACGCAAACTCTTCAAGTCGCTTGTTCACCATTTATTTTGTTTATTTTTTTGTTATCACAAAAGCTGTGCTGATTCATTGAGGGTCTTTGGGAAGTAATGACACAAAAAGAAAATATAATTTACCTCTAACCCTGACTCCCACCCAGAGTGAACTCTGATGACACGTTGGCAAATGCTCTTGGTAGAAAAATGTAGGATACCCCAGACGCCTACCAAGCAAATGTCTGATTTCTCCCTGGGATGCAGTGGCCTGGTGAAAGCATGCAGAACTGAATTAATCATGCAGCAGAGAATGTGCTGACCAGGCGTGCGAGGGCAGAACTAGTGATGGCCCCAGCATGGGGCAAAGGTGCCCTTATTCCAGGGAAGCCATGGCATTTGGTATAAACACATCACGTACTTCCTGTGTATAGGGGACACAGCTATTCCTTTGTTTTTGCAACATCCTAACTGTGTTTATGTCCCTGCTTCACAGAGCAGGGGGATATGTATTCTCATAATTTAAGTGATTAAAAGAATCAGAACAATCCTAGAGATAATTATAAACATCCTGATGGATTAGAAAACAAGTTAGGAATCAATGACTTGAGGCAGAACTCCTGCTAAAGTTTATCCAAGGAGTTTGAGGAAAATGCACATGATGGCCCCTTGCTTACGGATTCTTCATCTGTAGGTGAGGGTTGATCTTCAGCGTGCCGATTTTTTAATAAGAATCATTGATAATCCTGTGAACAACTCTCTGAGGCACACTGCTAAAGTTTTCTCTTAATCACCGGTTGGATCTGAGCTTCTCACAGTTGGCTGCTAATGCGACTTGCAATATACTTCACCCGCCGCCGCCGCTGCCTCAGAAAAGGTGTCCTTATCTCACTCCAACACTGTCGCTGTAGTTTTCTAACAGGCCTTCCTGCGCCCAGCTCCCTGTCCCTGTTCCATCCTTAACAGTGCCGTAAGAAATATCTTCTGAAACCAGATTTTCTCAGCCTTGGTACTACTGACATTTGGGGCTAAATGGTTCTTTGTTGTGTGTGGCCCGCCCTGTCCTTGAATGATATTTAGCGTCGTCTGTGGCCTCTACGCACTAAAAACCAGCAGCACCCCGAGCCCTAGCTATAACAACCAAAAATTGTCTCCAGTTGTTGCCAAATGTCCCTTCGGAGCAAATAGGACCCTGGTTGACCACCACTGTTCTCAAACTCTAGGGAAGAATGGGTTGGTCTCCTTCTCTATTGCCCAGATGCTTAACACGGCATTCAAATATCTAGGCAATTTTCCTCCAAACCACATTTCCAGCTTCATCTTCTATTAAAGTATTCAGTGACCCTCACCCTTCACCAAGGAGACCGTTCTTTCAATTGACCATTGCTCTTCACACCTTTGTATGTTTGCTTCTGCTTTTTCTCAGGCTTTGTTTATAGGCCTTTTTCATTGTGGTTGTTACTGCTTTCCCAGGAAAACCTGGCTCCTTTCTTCAAAGGTTAGTTCAAAACTCCAAAGTTTTCCTTGATTTTCCTAATTACCTCTACTCCCTCCTTGTGTGCTACACATTTACTTCTGCCTCTACCCCGAGCTTATTCATCATTTTTTCCCCATCTCTTTTCCCTTCACTTGCAAAGATTAGAACTTCTTTCTGCCCAAGTCACTGGCACTTACATAGGAAAAGTACAAGTTGCCTCTTAATATCTGTCCAGATGAATAAAATTCGACATTTAAAGTATACTACAGAGAGCAAAAAGTTATAAAATCCATATCTTGTTACTGACTCACCAAAAATAATGTAAATAAAATTAAATGTGTTATAGACTTACAGCATCACACTTAAAGTCAGGGTATCAGCCACTAACCTATCAGACTACCTCTTTTGTGTCAAGTCCTTAACTAAAGCTAAAATCAGTAAAAAAAAAAAAGTTGCCAAAATATTCATAAGCATCCCAAATTAAACAAAACCACCCTTAAACAAACCTATAAGCCATGTTTACTTTAGTGTCTCTTTTAATAAATTTTACTTTAGTGTCTCTAAATTTTACTTTAGTGTCTAAGCCATAGTTTACTTTAGTGTCTCTTTTAGTGCCTCTCTTTTAATAAATATAAATTATACTTCAAGTCATCTTTCAAAAGTAGGTACAATATAAACATCTTTGGAAAAATTATTATAAAGGGAGACCTACAGAGGTCTAGGATTTAGGAATTACTGTATTATTGGCTTAACAATTGCAGTAATTTATAGCAATTTAGTTTGTCTCCATTTCCCCCTCATTGCCTTGTGACTATGTTTTCTAACAAATGCCTACAATTGATTTTAACCATCCAGACTTAGCCCCAGGTATAAGGTGTTGATTTCTACTACTGCAGCTCCCCTGAACTCAAGGGAAGGAAACAGGGATAACGGCTTGAGGGGAAGGTGAGGGCTCCTGAGGCAGGTATGGTGGTGGTGGTGGAGGTCCTTTGAGAACTTCGCTGTTTATTTATAAGGTGTTAACATTTATAACGGATAGTTGAGAGGAAATAAAAACAAAGGTTGAGTAGAAAGGAGGAGGGAAATTCTTCTATTGAGACATGAAAATCTATAATAGCATTCTGCCAAGAGTTTGCCAATACTTACGCATAGACTCCCTGATTCCTACATCATTGGATTCCTGTAACCACAGGTAGCTGACTGTACTCCTGCTTAGAAAGAGCGAGGGCTGAGGATGTGAATGAAGTTTTAGTTTGGGTTGTCCCCCATCTTATTAAGTCCAAACTGTGTCACATCCACAGGTAGTCTTTCAAAAAGACCATTTGTGTTTGTCACAAAAGAAAAATGAAAGATTATTTAAATTTTGGAAAGACCTTCAAAGAGCTAATTGTTCACTGACCAAAATGATTCCTAACTATACCATTACTCATCTAAAGTGCTACTAACACTTAGTGGGAAACCATGTAGAGAATATAAATAGAAAAGTGCTCTCTTTCATTTGTAAGTGCATATTGGAATAGACAGGTAAAGCAAATCTAATAGGTATAATTTTACACTATGATATTTATGTCAATATAAAGTTATTTGTATGAAATATTACAGAAGAGAGTTTCCCTGGGTGTCTGAAATGATAAGAATAAACGTCTGGCAGGCAACTGTAAGTTTCTTATTCCAGTAGTTATGATTCTCTCATTATTTATGTTTCACGTGAGAGTGTGAGGCAGCCTATATAAATGTTACATTTTCTTCATACCTGGACATCTGAGTGTTTCAACATCTGTTTTTCAGATATTAGCCCTTTCTTCTTTACCACCAGACACTGGTTTGTTCCACTTTACCTATGTGTATAAACACATATTTATACTCTCGAATAGATGAAGACTTAACATTGGGCAGAAGTACAGACATTACAAGAGTCTATAAAGCACTGTGTATCTTTCCCACAACATCACATGATGGACAATAATGTCAGCAGTTGTGCAACTGCAGTATAACAAGTGTGCGTGGCCTAATTGGTCAAGTGGACAAGAATGATGTTTTTTTTAAACCAATGTCACTTCTAATCTATTACAACAGTAATGAACAACAAAGGGGCCTATTTCCCACGGATATCTTCAAAGTGCTGCAGACTGCCATTCGAACCATTCTTTAATTGCATCTGGCACAGACTGGAGCAGGCTCCATAGAACCAAGAAGGCGTATTAACTAGATTTGGCTAACCCTAAGTCACTATAATGATGAGGCTTTATGAGACTAAGAGGTGTGTACCTTCATTCTTTACTACGAACTATTACAATCACCGAGCACATAGCAGGTACCTGAAAACTTGAATTTTTTATCATAATATATTTACTTTAAACATTTTTTAATAGGCATTCAGAGTATTTTTGCTTTTGTTTTTGTCTGTGGTGTGTGTTTGCATGTTGTATATGGTTTATCTAATCTTGGCTGTAAAATTTCCTGGATAATTAAGATAAAATTGGAAATGATCAGATGATATATATACTACAACACTTTTCTCAGAAAAGTTTATCTCTTATTCATTATTTTAATTTTGAATTTATATTGCCACTGACAGATACATGTTTTGCTTCCAACTTTTGCTTCTTGTCTTATCTTCACAGTTAATGTGTATTGTATGTCATTTAAAAAATCTTCCATGACAGTTGGAAGGGATGGCTGTACTATTCCTTGAGTGAGAGATTCTTCTCTAACTGTTTCTGTCTGCCTCCTTTGGCTCAGCAGACTTACCGTCTTGACTCCTGGACCTGGGATGAGAATAGGAAGGAGACCTAATTCCCCTCAGGCTGACCTTTGCTTAGGATAAGGTGTGATAATGTCCATTTTAGAATGGGAAGGACACTGAATTAATAGCACATCTGATCAAAATGGTAGACTGAATATATGCATTTTTTCTTGGTTCCTCTCAAACAATCTCCTCAGATGACAATAAGCAAACACATGGACAAAATTAGGCATAGCCCAGAAGGACAGGAGCATGGAGGAGGTTGGAATACATGAGGGATGTCAACAACATATTCAGAAGCTTCAAAGTGGATCAGTGGTAACTGGTACAGCTGACTTGGGACTGTGCCAAGCTAAGGGACTGGAAAAGGTGGTATAAGCCAACAAAAAAAACCCAGCTGATTCATCTGCTGAACTTTAGATAGATTAGGAATAGAGGAGACAATAGGTATTTTTGAAAGCTGGAGTGTAGGTTCAGTTGTAGGGCCAAACTCATATGGAATGACTGGTTGAAAGTTTTTAAAAGTGGTAACCCAATTTCCTCTTCCAATTTACATAGCCAGGGAACTGTCCCTCTCTCACCCAGGTAGAAGACCGGAGGTTTAGTCTTTTGAAAATTTGAACCTCAGAGGACTGAGTCCCAAGGCACAGATGAAAGAAGGTGTCTTCATACTGAAAACAAAAAGATTGAGTGAAAGGTACAAAGAGACCAGTGAGATACCCCAGGCTCATTAATTCACTCGGCTGCTAGAACCTGTGCAGTGGGGCTACATACCCTCCCCACAACTCCTGTTGACTCCTATCCCACCCCATACACACTTCGGGCAAAAACACTGTAGGAGTGTTCTTTGGCAATACCAAAGAGCACCAAACAGAGACTTGGCAATACTAAAGAGCAGCAAACACAGACCTAATGACCTTGATTTTTGAGGCTACCCCACAAAATACTAAGTACTCATTGAAAAGACCATCAGTCAGTAAGTCCCACCTCAGTACAAAGAACTGCCCCTTTTCATTTAGTGCCTCGTTTTTAAATGTAATAAACTGAGATTACCAGGACTTTAGGAAAGCCTCTAACATGAAAAATAGGAACCATCAAAATCAACAAAGGAAACACTGCCAAGAAGAAGGGTAATAGGTGTAATCAGGAGCCTTGGGTGAATGAAGGAGCCCCATGTCCGAAAGAAAAGAGGCTGTAACGAAGGGGGTGGGGGCAAGGGAGGGAGGTGGGGGTGGCTGGGGGGGAGTGCTGGGGGTAAATGCAGACAACTGCAATGGAACAACAATAAAGTAATTAAAAAATAAAGTATTGAATTATCTCCATGCAAAAAAAGTTAAAGATGACAAACAATTAAAAAATAAAATAAAAATATTGGAAGATAAAGGTGAGATTTCTTCTTGGAGAATAGAACCAATAAAGGAGAAAATATCTAAGAAAATCAGAGAACCAGCAGTAAGGTTTTGTATAAAAAGAGAACAGAGAAAAAATTATTAAAAATTGGTATATGAAAACTTCCCAGAATGGCAGAATTTAAATTTCCAAATTGAAGAAGCCACTGAGTGCTCAGTGCAATGTGTGAAGATAGACCTAACCAAAGAATAACATTGTACAATTTCCAAAGCCTGAGAAACATAGAAGATTCTATAAACTTCCAGACAAGGGAAAATAGGTTTCATAAATAAGGTCAAGAGTCAATGAAATCTAGAAAGCCATGGGCATTACCTTGGAGTTATGAGGGAAAGTAACTCAGTCAGGTATGAGAATAGAATAAAAGAATTTTAGGACCAAAAATAACTCAAAATTTAATCTCCTAAGCACCCCTTTGCAGGAAGGGTGGAAAGTATGTTCCATAAATACGAAGAAACGTGATATGCAAAGAACAGGAAAACAAGCACAGGACAGAGTGCATGGAATTCACAGAAGGATAGAAAAACCTACCACAGCACAAGACAGCCATGCAGCACACCCAGGAGCAACCGTTCCAGACTGGAGCAGAAGGGCTGACGGGGACAGGTGGGTTGAGACACATTGCATATTGCTGCTGAGGAGACGAGAAAACTAGCTAGAGGTGGAACGAAAGCCAGGCATATGGAAACAACAATGACAACAAACAAATGCAAATAACGTTGTTCAAGAAAGAAGATGGTATTATTATTTGGCTCAGCAGTGAGCAGTTTGTTTACTCATAAAAAATGAAAACACTGAATATAGATGGAAAAAATTCGCTAAATCTCTACTGTGAGTAAAGGGGAAGAGGAAGTACATGTTGGGAAAGGAGAGTAAAATAGCTAAATCCTGTCTTTCATTGTAAAAATATCTACTATGAAAAATGTTTTAAAAAGTAGAGTTGTAAGTGAGCTATTTACAAACATAGAGATAAATCCCAGAAGATGGCAAAGAGTTCGGAGCGGATGGGAAGCAGGAATGTGGGGTGCGGAGCAGTAGGTGAAGGACGCTGGCTTTTGTGTTAAAGGTCCTGTAGTACAAGTTGATTTCTTAAGCTAGGTAAGAAAACTAGGTAATAACAATTAAATTGACAACAACAATAACAGAATTTGAGTAGGAGTCTATATCATTATTTTTACAGCTCCTCCTGGATAACTCAGGTATCCAGCTGTGCAATATGAAAAATAGAGACATTTTTTTGAAGAAGATACAAATTATAAGAAACATTGTACATTGGACAATGACACCTCAGTCCCCTTCAAGGTAGGCACTTGTGATCTCACACAGTTCTTCCAGTTGCCATCAGCTGTCCTGTTGTGTTTTCCGGAATTTCATCGATGGTCTGAAATCTCTTCCCTTTCAAAGGTGATTTTTAGTTTTGGGAAAAGCCAGAAGTTGCAGGGTGCCAAATCTGGGCTGTAGGGAGGCTGAGTCACCTGGGTGATTTGATGTTTCACCAAAAAACTCTACACAAGATGTGATGCATGAGCGGGCACATTGTTGTGATGAAGCTGCCAATCATCAGTTGCCCATATCTGTAGCTTTCCGAATCATCCAAATAGTTTCTATGGGAGACCGTTTATGCTTAAAGCAAAATGTGATGCAGATATGATGCTCTACTCACTCAGTCATTTTGAATGTGATGAGCACACAGCACACACGCTCACTCGAAGGCATCTACCACCCCCACTGACTAGAACAGTGAAGTTGTCATTGTTCACACATGCGCATTCCAGTCCACTCTCCTTGGCTGCCAGGTTGCATCAATGCCGTGCAAACCATTCTTGTTATATTAACAATGGCTGGATTTTTCCAGGCAGACATCATAAAACAAACATGTATTATCTATTTTGAGCCACTGTGTTAGGCAGTTTCATATGCACCATTTATTTTGATCCTAATGACAAGCACACCAGGTAGGCATTATTTTGTCCCTACATTCCAGACAAAGAACTTCGGCTCAGAGTTCCAAAGGCTTGGTTGTCCAAGGTCACTGGACTAGCAAAAGTCAGACTTATCTTAATCATTTTTCAACCCGAGTTCCATCATCTTACCATATTCCAAAGTTTCATTTAATTATATAAAAAGTTTGATTGCAAGAAGTTGTCATGAGACAACATGTTTCCCCAGGCCTTCCTTCAGGTCCATAAAAAGGTAGGTGCCTAGACAGTAACTTTAATCCTTCTTTGGAGGAAATTAATAAAGAAAGAGGGGGAGAAAAAGGAAAAGCAAGGTCTGAGAAGACTTTTTATTCTCAGAATGTATTACCCACACAATTTCAACATCTTGTCTTAAGGGTTTGAAAGACTATTTGGAAATTAATTATTTATGGCAGTGAAGCATTTACTTTTTTAGGCAACAGAGTAGTAACACTACCAAAAGTGGTATCAGTTAAGGATATTAAATATCTTTCAGAGAAAGAAGTTTCTATTATAGCCAGAACATTAAACTAGTCATCTATAAATTGGTGGGAATAGCTAGAAATAGGGTAATTTCCCTGTATCAGCACTTTCTCTCTTTATATTAATAGGGTCAGACCGTGAATTATGAGATTAAAAATAAAGTCATTTGATTATTTTCTGGGAAATAGTTTTAGCTATTACTGAGGCTGTGTCACTTTTTTTGTTTTTAAAGTAATTATCATGAAAGAAATGTGGTTCAGTTCAATTCAATTATGGACATTTCTAAATTTTATGCTTCTGGAATGAAAATAAAAACAAATTAATTGTTCCTTTTTCTTTAGATTCAAGCTTTGTATTTGCCTGTTTGACTTTAGAAAAAGAGGCCAACGAATTAGCCAATCTACAAGTATTTGTGAAAAATGATCATATTCATGGGTGGTTAAAGCCATTTCTATGAGAATCTATTTCTGCAATAGGTTAAGGGTTTCCAATTAAAGAAGCTATTCTAATTCTTAATGAATACCAAAATGTAAGTGGTTAAAATTGTTAATGTTTATTCCAACCACACTGTGTGATAGAATAGAAAATAACTTGAACAACAAAAAAATACGATAGGTTCCTTTTCCCAGGTTCTTGTTAATTACCTCATGTATCTAGGTAAGTCACTTAATTGCATGACCAAACATGCTCATAAAGAAAATTGAGAAAATATGATCCGTGGTAACTATCTACAAGGCTGTGAGCATGCTGCACTTTAAACAAGCACCATCTACATACAATATATTCTGATAAAGAGGCCGCACTGATAATCTATTTCCCCAAAGGACAGTCCCTGCAGTGGTTTGCCATTAGAATATCCAGGTGTGGATATTGCCTGAGACAGCAATAACACATTTGCAAATAAAACTACTCCCCACAAGTCCTCTAAATTGGAAGGCCTGCATAACCATGCTGTGGAGATTTGCTCGGTGAAATCACATGGACCATGTCAGGGGCTTGGGTCAAAAAACTGGTTTTGTCACAAGGAATCTTGGGCAAATAATTGAAACACTCTCTGCTCAGATTTTCTCACCCATAAAAGGGAAGCCCTGTTCACTTCATAAAAATTTTGTTAGGTTCAAATGAATAAATAATATCAGTGGCTATTTTATAGGAAGCTTTAATATAAATCATAAAGTACCACAGAAATGTAAGTCATAATGATATTACTACTAACACAAATAATAATAGAATAACATAAATATTAAAATGCCCCTTGGTGACCACCAAGGACTCATGGGATGCCATAGATATTTTTAGTAGTACCTTGATGACTTTGGTATTAAAGGTGCTTCTCTCAGATCTGGGACTGTCCGGGCCCTGTACTCTCATTTACTAGAAAGGGAGAACTAACTCATGCAGCCAGGGTCACATCACCATGGTAGCAAAGCACCATCCTCCCCACATCCCACATGTGGTCAGATTTAAGGGCTAATGGTAATTAAAGATTGACACAGAGTGAATAAGATTAATATTTGAAAAGGATTACATCAGAAAAGATTTACATCAAAGGGTTCTTTCTCTTTTCTCCCAAAGAAGGCCTGGGATATAAAAGAAGTCTTATGCAAAGCATCCTAAGCCTCTCAGTTATTTGAACAGAAGTTAAAAAATGTGATGAGGTGAGCACAGGTTTTTTTCTACTGGAAAATACCAGAAGTTAAAGTCTGTTTAAGTTTTTACTCCATATATAGCAAACGGTACTACATTAGAAGGTAAACTGGGTCATGGATGTCCAGGAACTTGGGAATCTCATCTGGAACAGGTAGAGAAGAGCTATGTATGGCAGATAGAAGAAATAGGTCTCCATAAGTCAACCCATCAAATTTCAGTACTGACATGTGCTTCTGGTTAAACTGCCAAGATACGAGTTTTCCTGTGTGGTATCAGAGAAAAACACAGCATATTCATGTCTATGTTTGCAGGTCACCTGATGTACAGCTACAGTATGTACCCCCCCACACACATACACATCCATCAAGAATATGATCTGGAACCAAAATAAAAATAATGAAACTAATATTACTGATAAAACTAGTAAGACATATAACTAATATAAAAAGTCTATTTTGTTTTACAATAGCTTAAAAATTGGGAAGTAATTTCATGATAGATATGCACATGTCCCTATTTACAAGTGAGGAGAGAGTATGTTCTTCAGAATCACAGTACCCAGAGGGAATGGACTTTAGAGACAGGGAACCCAGTAAGGTGCAGGGACTTGGGATTTTTCTTTCAGCGTTGTTTTGAGCCTCACTGCAACATCTGTGAAAACACTTGGGGAACTGTCACAAAAATAAAAGGGAAATTTTCAGTGGGGCCATCCAGTGACACTGCCAGCTATTAGCAGAGGGAAGCTTAGGGCTCAGCCAAGGTTTGCCCTGGGCCATGGGGTGAATGAATACCTTGGCCAGAGGGACCACAAGGCATCGCTTGGGCTTCCCAGGAGTGCACAACTCTGGTTTGCTATACACATTGTTTGCCTCTCATGGAACATTTCTCCGTAAGTCAAAATTTATGCCTTTGGTGCAAAAGGCAAGGATACTATCATCAGTTTTCATCCATTTTTTCTTCAACAAATGTTCCTTGAGCACCTACCATGTACTAGTTACTGTTTTAGGCACTTGGCTGTACAGTACTGACCAAGAGAAGATTGAACATAAGAATAAAAATACAAGGTTATGTGCGATTGAGAATCCTGTAAAGAACAGAAAATGCAACATTGGGCTTCTGCAGGTCCCAGACCTGTACCTGATGGGCTGTCATATGGAACTGCCATAGTACTACCAACATTTATAGGATAGTACCTGAGAGTTGGCTACATGGCAGTAGTATCATGACAAGTACTTTTTAGAATAGACCTTGTGGGTCTGTGTCTTCAAAAAGCTGACATCTTAGTGCTACATTGGTTTCAGGGGACACACGGAAGCACTTGGACCCTGCTGCTAAGTCTGTGCATCAGAAATGAGAAAAAGAGCATAAGCTTTGGAGTCAGATAATATCAGATCATGTGCTGGCTCTATCAGGTACTTGGACCGGGACTTGGGATAATGTTGGTCTTTTCAGAGCCTCTAGGTTTCCTCATGAGCCCAGGGAAGATGACAGTAGTCCCTGTCTGTCAGGTGTACTGAGCATCAGATGAGATATTATCCATAAAGGCACTTTGCAAAGTGTCCAGTGCTGCACAAACATTAGCAGCACTCTGACAATTCTGTCTGCCAGTTCAAACACTTACGGAGCTGGCTCTGAAGAGGCCCACTGCATTTTCTGTTGTTTATGGAATTCTCGAGTGCACACAACTTGTACGTTGTTCTTATGTTTGATGCTTATTAAATTTTCAGGAAGGATTTTTAAAATCCTTAATATTTTCTACCACCTGGCCCACTTCAAATAGGCACATCTATCTACAAAATATCTTATACAGCACTGAAAATCTAGAGGAACACATTAAATGCCCAAGCTATTTGAAATGAAACTACATAATTCATATCTGGATGGGATCCAAATTTTTCCTTTCCTTTGTATCAGATATTTCAATTAGAATTACCTAATACTATAAACTGATTGATTTAAGATGACCTATGATAACTCCCAGTATTTATGGTAGACAAATGGATTCTAAAAAATTCCTAGGACTTATGAGTGAAGGGAATTTTTAGACAATTTTCTACTTCATTTATATATGTTACACATATTAAAGTATATGTTATGTATTCTAATATTCATTATATATTTATGTATTTTTAAAACTCCATATTTACAAATTAAATATGTCTAAATAGTTTTAGAATAATACATAAGGAAAGAAAATATGCGGTAGAGTCAATAAAACATGATTGGCTATGAGTTGTTAATACCGAAGCTGGGCAAAGGGTATATTAGGGATAATTGAAGAAAATGTAATACTCTCTATACTTCTGTGTATGTTTAAATTTATGCTAACCTTTATACTTTTGAAAAGCCCATTTTCAATGAATTTACTGCACTACGAACTACTCTGAGGGAACTTGTACTGAGGATATTTTTACAGACAGAGTAGGACCTCAGAAAGTGAAATATTTATAACTTACAAAAAGAGATAGACCACATACTATCCCTCGGAATATCCCAGAAACTAAAGGGTTAATCTCATGAACATTGCATCTGGAAGAGAGCAAATTTGATTAGTGATCTAAAAAGTAATAGATAACCTTAAATCAGAAATGAAGGGATTAACGGGAGAATGAGTCCAGTGAAATCTCATCACAGAGGGAACTGTCCCCTCTTATAAAATCCATCACCGGTCAAGTGGAGCAGACAGCAGGTAGTTTAAAGGATGAAACAGGAACTAAGAAAGTATAACTGGTGGGTCATGAGAAAGACCTTAGAGATTAAGAATACTTTGGGGAAGAAAGATAAGATGAAGTTCAAGCTCTAGAAAAAGAGATAGAAACCAGAGCAGTAACAATTCATAAAGAGGTTTAGGGTGATATTTTCTGTTTTCCATAGCTGTGATTAGTGTTTCCACTGCATAAGGTGTCTACTCAGTGGCCAGTTTGGGGCATGCTCACTTCTGTCTGCCTGTCATGGCTTTGCGGAGTAGGCAACACAGGGTGTAGCTCTACAGCCTAATTTTAAGTAGTGATTTAATCTCACAAATGTACTTAGCTAGATTGATCACTGAAAGGCTAAAACTCTTCAATATTGGGGTCTATATTGGGGTATGGATGAATTTTCTACTTCAGCCATACATATTGGTTACATTAAATAGATAACTGCCATATTTTCAATTATTTTTTTATGAGATACAGTCACAGAAAATAAAGAACCAGATGCTAGAAGACAAAAGAATCAAAAAATGAATGTGCATGAATTATTATACAAAAAGTTCTAATCAATTTGTGAATGGATAAAGACAATGAGTACTTTCAATAACAAAAGAAACACAAAAATATAGACATGTTTAATCACAACTAATGTTCATTGTGCAGTAAGATATTTTAACATTAATAGAAGCCTAACGTGTGTTGTATATTACTCCTAGATTGAATTAGACAGATTTTAATTAAAAGATTACCACTAACAACTAACAATGATGAGATTTGTAGAGACTAATGCCTAAACCAGGAGATTTATATCTTATGAAAACCAATTTCTCTAGTTTACAAGTTTTCTAACACACTGCCTAACACCACAGAGAATTTTAGAGTTAAGCAGACTTTCTGACTAATCTTTTTGACAGGTGAGAAAACTGAGGTGCACAAGGGATAGTGAATATCGAGGTTGGAACCAGACCCTGATTTTCCAACAATTCCTTATGGAGATCTTTGATTATATTGGACAGTTGCTACACAAAGCTCCAGAGTCTTGTAGTAAAACCTCCAAAAAGTCTAGGCTGAGTTTTGAAAAGTAAATTGTTTTCCTAGAAGCAATTTCCAAGAACAGTTATAAAATCTGTATATAAAATCAGTGTCCCGCCCTGGGAGAAGAACAGATTATGTTTAGTGAAGGGAAGAAGCAGAGTATAAAAGAAGCATGGATTATAAAATTAAACAAACAATGGTTCCTAAATTATGCTGATAACCCGGAAAAACATTCTCTGTATTGCTATGTACCAGCTCAGTGGCCCTTAAGAGCATCTCCTGTGAAGGTCAAAAAGGGTCAGATTGGTAAATTAAATATCTAGGCTCAAGCTGTCTAAACAGTTACCATTAAACCACAGATAATGAACAGTTCAACACAAAATAAAGCCTTAACTCCAATTTCTGGACCTTTGCTAGCTCTGAGGATACCCCTGCTTGAATAAGATCCCTGACAAGTGTTACACATTGAGTGACTCTTTCGAACAGTCCTTACTTTGTCATTGCAGGGACCTAAATTCTCGCTGAAAGGATTACAATACATTTAAAAGTAAATGTTTGTGAAGGATGTACTTGTTTTTTTCTCTATTGCTAACAATTTGAGAGCAGCCTGAGGAAAGCAGAGGCTTCTGGCAAAATTTGGACTGAAGAAGCCTCTTGAATTCCAACCCTGACTGGGAAGGAAGGCGGTCCAAATGGCTTTGGGAAATGAGTGCCTAATTGACAAGCTGGATACCAATATGGAGCGTGGACAATAGATATAAATGCACTATTCCTCTGTAGGAAACAATCAGTAAGAGAGACTAGAGCCAAAGCCAGTGCCTGGATAGCGTTCAGAGAACACGAAGTGTGATTTTGCTAGAGAGAGAAAGGAGCGGGGCATCGAAGGCAACAGAGAAGGACTGAGAGGTATCAAGGGAACTGACGTGAAAATTGGGTAAACACAATTGAAGGAGGGAAAGAGAGATTTCATTTTATTGAATGATATAAACTATCATCACTCACAGTAAACCTGTCACCATATTTTGTTATAGCCTTTAAAGATGACTTGACACTCCTCCTGGAGATAATCTTGTAGTTATCGTTTATTTATTAGAACAGGTTTTCTCAGGCAAATCTGATCATAACTGTCAACAGATCCTCATTGCCTAAAGGTTTGTGTTCAAATTTATCATGGTATTCAAAGCTCTTTTCCATCCTTTTCCTTTCCTCCTTCTCTGTTCCACCTTCACACCTCACACTGGAGCCACAGAGCTACTTCCTAGACCTTAAACTGCTTATATTGGTTCACATTCCTTGTTTTTTCTTGCACTACTTCCCCTGTCCAAACTGCTCTTTTTAGCCTTTTCCCTGGCCTTTATGAATCTGCTGTCTTGCAAAACTCAACTGAATCATCATGTCACTTATGAAACTTTTCCATATCAACACCCCAGAGAGAAATGACCATTCATTCTTTTGTGGCCCAATGTACCCCACAGATTCTTAGACCATAGTAATGCCTGCATTTTATGGCATATACTTAATTGTGTGTTTATCTCTACTAGACTGTGAACACCTCTGCTTAAGAACCTTTTCTGCTTTATTACTGTAGAAATAGTTCTTAGTATTGTGCTTGTATTAAGCTGTGTCAATCATATCTCAATAAAGCTGTTAATTTTTTTAAAAAACTAATTTAATGTTTGAAGAATGAATACATGGATGAATAATCAACCAACAACTAGATAAATGTATACTTGGAGAGACTAGTCTTATTAATGCTATTGCACCACTGTAATTGCTTTAAAATATCTATAAAGAACATAAAAATAAGCACTGCATAAATTCTCATTGTCGTTTTCTTGCTTAGGCAGGAGAAATATTTCAGAGAATCTCAGGGTTGAAAGGCCCATACAAATCAGTTTATCAGAAAAGATAACTCAAGTTCCAAGTATGAGAATCATAACTTTTATAACATAGATATAATCCAACTTATTAAAGGTCAAGAAATAAACCCCTAGAAAATCTAATGAATAAGGCACATGTGTGGGTCATGGTTTAAAGATTTCTTGCAGAGAATAAGAAAGCAAAAAACAAATAATATAATTTGGAACTGTAGGGCACAAGAAAAAATAACAAGAAAACAAAGAGATACAGAGCATTATAAAATAAGTTATTAAAATTGAAAGAATCAAGTAATTAAATATTTTACCTCAAAAGGCATATTCTGTGAATTATAGCACAAAACTGGGAAGTATCAACAAATATCTTTTAACACACATTTCTAGTCTTTTTCCACTATAAATGGATGTTCACTTAGGTCAATCTCTACACATACACTCATCCTTTTCTCTTAGCCAAAGTTACTGCACAACCTGACTGCAGTGCAGGGCTTCCGATTCTGCCCTATGTCATGGTCATGATCGAGACTCGTAAGACTGATAATGAGACGAGAAAGGTCAGTCTAGAGGAAGAAGTTGTGTTTGGCCTCACAGGCAGGCAGTCACGGCACGTTCATAAGGGCAATACTTTCCTTCTTGGCTTGTCTTCGAGGTTCCTAAAGAGCTTTCAAAACTATTTCCTACGATATTTCCAATGGGACGTAAAGAGCAACTTTCCTCCAATTTGTTTTCAACAGAAATCATTGATTGTTTTGCCTTCACATTGTCCTTTGGTTAGTTGCTATTTATATGCTGTCTTGTCCTAATAGGAACAGAATAGCCTAAAATGAAAGTGTCATGAAGAAAGAAAAATAAGAGTGGGCATGTATAATGTAATCAAAGAATTATGTGAAAATGCGTAGAGTAATGACCTGTACAACTGTTATGGGGATGGCTGTGATAAGACAAATGAAAATCAAAGGAAATGCCCTTGATCATTGGGCATAGTAGATTAATAACTCCATAAGCATTTCCCCATAATATTGAGTCAGTCCCTGGAGGAAAAATCCCTTTGAAAATCTCCATATACGTCCAAGAAATATGAAAGGCAGGACATTCTGGAGACATTTCTAATCCAATGGCTTTCTTTGTGTGAGTAAAAATTATCGAGATGTAATATTCAACTTTTTTTCTTAACAAGGTAGGTTAAATGTGATTTTGGTAAGCAACATGATAGATGTGTCCATCCGTGGTGGAAAAACATTTCAGGGCATTTGAAATATACCATGGAAAGCATATATTCAGAGATTTTATTTTATATTCAGAAATAAATTTAATACATACATTTCCAAAGAAATTGCAAATAAAATTTAAGCATTCAGAATAACATTTTAGTTGTTTATAATGGGAGAGGAGCAGCCCTATGCGGAACTGTGAATGATCTTTAGACTTTGACAATTTAAAGTATTTGCAACATTAAGGTTTTGATATTACCTAATGGCTCAAAAGAACAGCTAAGAGAAATAAGCCAGTCAATGAAAGACAAATACCATATGACCTCACTTATATGTGGAATCTAATGATCAAAATAAACTGATGAACAATACAGAAACAGAGGCATGGATACATGGAACAGATTGAAAGCTGTCAAAAGAGAGCGAGGAGGAGGGACTGGATAAAATAAAGTGAAGGGATTAGCCAAAGAACATTTGTGAATAACTCATAGACACAGGCAACAATATGGTGATGGCCAGAGGGAAGGGGTGGTGGGGGCTGGGTGGAGGTGGACAAAGGGGAGAAATGGGGACATCTATAATAGTGTAAACAATAAAAATAAAGTAAAAAAATACAGAAGGTGAGTTTTGTTTGTTTCCAAGTTAATAATTGTTAGTGACCACAGAGGGTGACTTATACCAGTACATGAGAGCACACACGTGAATAGTGCTTTCTAAACTTTAAACCAGCTGATGATGTTCATTATCATGTGTTTCAACTAAATGTCACTCGTGCTTGTTGTAGGATGAGATGACATGGGCAGACACCCATAGCCACACAAGGTGAGCTTTATGCACTGACATTCCTGTGTCTCGGCCTTGGGTTTAGGGTTACATAGAATGTGAGAGTCAACACTGAATACCTAGTCGGCAACACACAGCACTCTTTATGTAGTTCTCCTTAACCAAGCCTGCTTCTCCCCAACATGTCTCGCTGATAAGGAACCAAATTCACCACCCCTGCAAGCACATGACACATAGCAAAGGTAGAACCAGAGATGTCCAAGGAGCAAATGGGCAGAATCTTGTGAGGCTAGCTGTAGCTTCTGCCCCTGTTCAGGCATGCCCCTTTAACTATTCCCACCCCCTATTCGGCAAAGCTGTGGTTACACTTGACCTCATGGCACTCAAGATGTGAAATGAATCATTTCCTTTGTGCCGAAACTATACACATTCAATAAATGCTGAAGACTGAATAGGAACTGATTGAGATTTCATTTCTGTTACTTTAAGGGCCACTTATTTTAACGTGAAACAGGATAAGAGAGAGACACAGAGTTTAGATTTTTCATAAAAGACGCAAATTTATTGTACCTGTATGAAACAACTTAAGGTTAGTTTCATTTTCCTTCAAATCTTTCACCTATTATTTGAATAATTATCATGTCAACTGTAAGCAAGACCCAGGCCATTCACTCAGTGATTCAGTTTGGGAGACACATTCATCACCAGACACTGCATTAGGCGCTGGGGCCCTAATGAATAAGTACCAGTGTCTGATGCCTAATGCATCATGAATGAATGAATGAATGAATGAATGAATGAATGAATGAATGAATCGATGAATCAATGGAGCAAAGTATCAATGAATGAGTGAATGACCTGTGACTTTCACATGGTAATGTTTCGGGGAGAGAGAAAGTTGTTGGCTTGAATCCTATTAGAATACAGGTCACAGAACCTATTGAAAGAACCTGTTTCGTGTCGCAAACAGCAGAGCAACATAACCTTGCTCCTGCTCCTGTTGCAGTCCGGTGCAGAGGTTTCCCCAAGCACGTAAGATTTCTTAATACAAGGAATGATGTGTTCTGCTGTAAATGTAAAAGAGGCGGCAGAGCGGATGGGAGATGTGAAGATGTTATCCATGTAGCTGGCCGGGGAAAATTACAGCCGGAACTCTTTCCCAGGAAGGAATTCAGAAACCAAATCCAGTACAAAGGAAAGATGACTCCGTGTTGGTTTGTACTGTACTCTCCTCTCCTGTGTTGAAATGTTAACATTTTCAGATATAATGGGTCTTTTTTCCAGGTCATGAAGCACAGAGAATGTGCCGGTGGCCTGAACAAAGTTGGCCCATGAGCAGGGCTTTGCACTTAAAACAAAGATCTGAGCTTTCCTGGCTGGTTAAATGAGAGCTGAGGCATTAATACGCAGGAAACTGACTGACGCGTTTGGTTGTGGGGATTAGCTCTGTTAGTTGGAAATGCCATGTTGGCACTCCTACCCTAACGTTCTGGACCCCTGAAAGTGTGAATGGGCGTTTCCATCTGCCTCCCCAAAATGATTATTTCCATTAATATACTATGTGAAAAGTGTTCCTGGGACACTATTAAAAAATAAAAGGAATTGGGTAAGAAGAAAGGGATCCAAATTAGGAATCAATATACTATTATTTTTAAATAAGGGAAAGGAAAGATATAAAATTTGCTTTGTTGTTGAGTTTATCACAAGGAAAATGAAAAAGCAAAATGCTGACTATAAATATATATATATATATATATACATCACTATGTATGTATATGTACATATCCCACTGAATATATTACTAAAGAGAGATTTAACTTAAATTTTACCTGTAGAATATTTTTGAACTTTACGAGCTAGAACTACTATGTAACAAAGCCAAGGATCTGGTTTATCATAGGTTCTTTTATGCTTATTTTATTGAAATGAATAAAATATTAGTTTTATCACTTTTCTGGCAAACCTGAGTATTCAAAGCACAGTCCTATGCTACAATAATATTTGTTGACTGAATACTTGACTGATTAGAAAAAATCCAAGCAAGTTTTCTGAGGAGTTTCTTCTTGTGAATCAAAGAAATGTAACTTAAGATGCTCATTAAGATGCAACTTAAGAGAGCCCACTTTCTCTATTTCACTGCCTATACTAAGTAATGCATATAATAAATAACATGGTTTTCAAGAGCCAATCAGATTGGTAACAGCCAAGGAAAGGTGTGCAGGCAGAAGAAGAATAACAAGGAAGGAGCTGACAGGGAGATAAACAGAAACTAATCTGGAAAGCACGGCCTGGGGCTCTCTAGGGACTAGGTCAACGACCAGTACATGTTAATAGGCCTGGACCAGCACTGACTTCAGCACAAAACGACACCAAATGACACACCCCCAAGGAAGGGCTAGATTGGGTTTTGCACACCCAGTTTGAAAAGACATTTAGAATATTTTCTCTTTGAAGGTGTTGAAATAAAGTTTGGCTGATTTAAAGACATTTTAAAAGAGGACATAAAGAAGATTCTTATCAATGGCAATTGGCTCCTTTTGATATTAACAGTCTGAAAGGAACTTTCCTAAATGTTTTGTTTTTATTCCAGTTTAAATTTTCCTTATGGCTGGGGAAGCTTTCCTAGTAATGATCCTCAGGTCTCATAACATCTGCTTCATTCATGGTATGGTTGAAGAAAGTAGGTAAGCAAAAACCCAACTGTTTTAGCAGGTTTCAAGATATCCTAGGGAGATGCCAGTAATCCTTAAACAACCATCTCCAAAGCATGAATAACAAATATATATGGCTCCTGCCGATCATTTGTTATCCATTTTTTCTAAGAATTTCTAGAATTTCCAAGCCTACGAATGTAATGTAGGTCATATTCTTGAGTAGTGTTTCCAAATCTATGCCTTTCTTAGCACTATTCCTGCAAGATGCTGCTGGAAAGGGTTCTGACGTTAAATCCATTTGAGATTGCGGCACACTGTGATCTCCTGGAGACACACAGTAACGCTAACACATTAAGGAGCATAAGCACCAGCATAGGAAGCTGTTTAACTTTTTTTAAATCAACATTTCCAAAACGAATTAAAACTTTCTCCTTTGCTTAGAGACCAGTAGCAATTGTTAACATCCTGCAAAAGATAACAAAGTGCCTGTGTTAGAATTTTCACTATGTCATTAAAGCCAACTGAGGGGAATGGCCTCTTTTTGGTTGTAATTATACCATTTCCTCTCAATAAAGTGTATTTAATTACTCAGAAGAGTAATGTAATACTGTGCAAAAGGCCAACAGGATTTATAGCTATAAAGAGAAGCAACAATGCTTTATAAATGCCCGGAAATAAGAAATGCAATGAATATTCATCTGTCATCTCTGTAACTAATAAATATGCCCAGGGAGGAACAATACACAGGCACAGCATCCATTCTACAAATCTATGACCCGGGTTCCAATAAGGCATTAACAGCTCTTGTTTGAGAGCCCTCTGACTTGTCTAGTCACAAACAAACTGACAGTAGCAACTCCCAAGAAGAGAGAATAAAATTGTGACTTTGTTCTTTCTTCTCAACTTAAATAATTGCACCCCCCTTTTTCTTTTGCTGAATAACTTTATTTCTGTAATAACTTGAGGAGGAGTCTTGTGAATCATCAGCTATTTCCTATTGTATACAAAGAATCCCAGGTGATGGCCGAGGATTTTAGGATTTGTATCTCTCACAGAAAAGAAATGAAGAGGTACAAAAAAAAAAAGAAAATCTTAAAACAGGGGTGGCACATGGGTTTTATGTTTTTCTGGAAAACTTTGAGAGAGGCTAGCTGAGTGAGCCTTTACTTGTCTTGGGTCTTAAGGGAGAGTGCTGAAATCAAAGGTGAGAAGGGCAGGTGACCTCTTGCAGGTTGTTAGTGCCAACACTTTGTTAAGTTTCAGGGAAGTAAATGCAAAGCGCATTTTGGAAATTCCTGGAAGTTTGGGGAAGAATCCTCCAGGCCAGCAGAATAACATTTAGATGGGGATTTTAAATTTTGTCAAAGTGGATAATAATGATGCTTTTTAAAAACTCAGACAGGAGAGGTAGGGAAACCCTGGCATAAATGAGTTACCATGGAGTAGGACATACTCAAATGTGTGAGAACTGTACATATTTATCTTGAAACTTACAGTACTTTAACTTACAGCACAGTTTATTAAAGACTGTCTAATTTTACTTAAATAATACAACTGATCTTTGTTAGCCATTGATTCCCCTATAATTTATTTGTAATTCCAGAATCAATACTCATTCATTGGACATGTGTAGAATGGCAAAAAAAAAAAAATTGAGTTATCTGATGTGCACGTTCCCAGCTGAAGTCAAACAAGGCGATGCTTTGTCTTCTTGTTCAGCTCTCATGCTGTAAACTTTTCAAGGTCTATTTAGTACCATGTTTATCATATTTTTATGCTTTTTGCTGATGATTTATTTGTTCAAAATCTACACCAAATATTGTGCTTAAAAGTGCTCTCTAGTCTTCCTGCATACAAGAAGTCTGTGATGTGCCTCACAGAGAAATACATGTGTCAGATAAGCTTCATTCAGACATAAGTTAAGATGCCTTCGTCTGTGAGTTCAATGTCAATGAATGAGCAATTTATGTTAAATGTTTTTAAACACAAATGCACATACAAAGTTATGTGTTGGTCAGTTGATGAAAATGTATGAGCAAAGGCTTATAGGAACCCAACTGTACTTTTCTTCCCCTAGAAGCACCAATTCTGTATTTGCTAATTCAGTGTTCCTGGCAACTTTATAGAACATAATTACTGCAAATAACAAGAATCAATTATTTAATTAAATAATATTTAATCATATAATTAAATATTTAACCATATATTTAATTACAGAATACTCAATTGTTAAATAGATCTAATTATATCATATTCAATTATTTAATTAAATAGTTAATCATATCATATTCAGATATTTACTTAAATAATATTTAACTATTTATCTATTTCTATTCAGTGAGGTAGAGTTTCACTTCAGGTCATTGTAGACTAGCTGATTTCAAACCAGTACTCCTACCAAGAACTGTCGGAGTTGAACAAAATATACATAAAACTTTCAAGACATTGGGAAGCTGTAAAGGCAACAAGAACTTGTGGGGCCAAAATCCAGGAGAGAAGGGAATAGAAATGAGAATAATAATATTGAAAGAAACTAAAGAAGACCTAAACAAATGGATTTTTGGATTGAGAGATCCAATATGTGAAAATGTCAAGTCTCCCCTAAATTGATCTGTATTCAATGTAATTTCAATAAAAGTCCCAGGATTTCAAATAATCAACACTAACTTGAAGAAGAAGAGAAGATCTGGAGTATTTACACCAGCATATATGAACAATTCTTAGAAGGCTACAGTAATTAAGACAGTGTGATATTGACCTACGGATAGACAAATGGATAACTGAACAAAATACAGAATCCAGAAACAACCCACCCATATTTTTTTAAATATTTTATTTATTTATTTTCAGAGAGAGGAGAAGGGAGGGATAAAGAACAATGTATGGTTGTCTCTCACATGGCCCTCACTGGGGACCTGGCCCGCAACCCAGGCATGTGCCCCGACTGGGAATCGAACCGGGACCCCTCTGGTTCCCAGCCTGCGCTCAATCCACTGAGCTACACCAGCCAGGCCAGCCCACCCATATTTTGACACTTGATATATGACCAAAAGACCCTTCAGAGCAGTGGGTAAAGGGTAAATGGTGCTGTGTTAATTAAATGCCATCTATATAAAAAGCTACCACTATTATCAGAAAATAATCTCAGATTGTAGATATAAATGTGAAATGTGAACTAAAGATTCTACGAGGTAGCAAAATGTCTATATATCTGGAGTAAAAAAAGATTTCTTAGGACACAAAAGCATGAATCATAAGTAAAAAGATCGACTCACTGTAGTACATTAAAATATAAACTTCTGTTAACCAAAAAATTCTCCATTATAAGAATTAATTCAGCAATATCTTTGCTGATATATCTCCTAGGGCAAGGGAAATAAAGGAAAAAAAATAAGCAAATGGGACTACATCAAACTAAAAAGCTTCTTTTTTCATTCTCAGTATGTTTGCTGGACATTCCCAAAATACTTGTTGAATGTCTAAACTCACTTAAATTTTAGAAAATCTTAGAAAGGTGTTTGTTTTAATTTTTAATGATTCTTTTCATCTTCAGAGTTAGGAGCAGCATACATGGATTTTTATGTGGTTGACTGAGATTTAAATACGTGGTGGGAAAATAAGAAAAACACTGTTAAAGCTATGGTCACAGAGAAAGATGGATGTTTGATCTCCCAACAAATGTATTTGTTCTTTCATAAACCATTTTCCTTTTCATGAAATATTGTCATTGGGGTTTCGTACCTGCCGATACCTGTGGGTGACCGCAACTCGATGCGTGTATGAACCTCATACCAAGACACGCGGGGAAAGAGAGACCGGGGCCAC